>CANYLF012988192.1:0-13576 GCA_948193215.1 Bocquillonia castaneifolia
AGCGAAGCACAAGAGAAGGAATCAGATTTACTCTCAAAACTTAGAGAATCAAAAAGGCATTATGAATTTCAAACTGAAGGAACAAAGAGTCCGAACTGATTTTCAAGCTTATGGAATCTAGAAGAAAGACTAAGTCTCAGGCTGACAAGAACAAGAAGTATACTGATTTCTTTTGTAATTGTTTCTTCTAGAATCTATGTAAGAATGATTGAAAGAATGTATTGTTGCATCCATGTGTCGTTTTCTATGCATTCTTGAAAGGTCCATAACAGTATAGAGCCAAATCTGTTATTTCTAGCAACTAGGAAAATGACAGAATTTGTTATGCATGTTTTCTTGTTTTATGAAGAATTTTATTCTTTCATTTTCTGATGCATTTTTTGTTGTCTCATAGTGCATAGCTGTCTCATTCTAGATAGGGACACTCAAGTATTTTGTGCTAAATAGGGCAACGTTTTTAGAAGTTTTTTTTTAGCACTATAAATGCACACTATTCTGCATTTCATTAGTGAGATGAAGAGAGCATTGTGCAGAAATTAAGCACAACAGAATAGTGTATTCAAGCATGGTGCATTTGATCATGAATCATTTCATTATCTTCTCTCAATCAAACCAATAGAGCTTGTAATCAGGAAATGGAGAGATCTTAAAATACTTTTTATTATTTCTTTTTATAGGTTAGCAAGTCCCTGTTAATGCTTGTATAGTTTACAAAAGCTATTGAAAATCTGTGTGAAGCTATAGGCTGTATTAAAAGGTTTTCGCTGATCCTGCAAAAGAGAATAGTGAAGTTGTGAAATCTTAAGGTTGTTGATATTAGGTAGTGGATGTAGTCTTACGACAAATCACTATAAATCTCTGAGTCTTAACTTTTCTTTTTTACTTTCCTTGATTAGCTTCAGTTTGTTTTCTCAGTTTCATTTCCTAATATTTAGTAATATTTAAATATATTCAGATTTATTAAAATGTTTTTCAATCTATAAATATACTCTTAGAAATTAAAAATTAGTTGGTTAAAAGTTTTATTAAATTTTTAGTTTCAATATGGTTTAGTTTCAAATACAAACAGACTCAAATTTTTAGATAGACTCAATTCACACCCCCACCCCCCTCCTCTTAAGACTAGCCTTGGGACCAACATATATCATAAGAAATTTTGGTCCAACTAATCAGAATTTTATATAAATCTTAATTATAATATTTAATATAAAGAGTGGCTCCATGTAAATATTGAACCAAAGAGGAGAATATTGAGGAGCTCGCTTTCATTGACAAAACTTTGAAAGCATAAAACTAAAGGGATGAGAGTGCATTGAGTTTCTCATCAGGAAAAAGAACTTCATTGAAGTCTCCGATAACCATTAGATCCTCAATATATAAAATAACTGGTTGTAGTTCTACCCATAGTAGCTCCCTTTCTTCCTTTAGATTTAGTGCATTAACAATTAAAACATGAATTGTAAGATCCGAGCTGTTCAACCGAACCAACATCCACCTGCTAGCTTTAGAAATACACAAGCAATTATAGAACATGGAATTCCATGAAACTAGAATTCCACCCGAAGACCCAATAGAAGGAATAAAATCAAAACCAAAGTCATTATGATGCACAAACAACTCTTCCTTCTTCCATAGAACGGCTTTAAGTCATTTCAAAAATATCCGAATCATGGAATTAATGGAGATTTTATCACTTCAGATCCCTATCGTATGAAAGCTCTAGTTTGTGATTTTTACTCTTCTCTTTTTACAAATTCAACATGCATGCCTTTCTCCTTGGATGAATTGTGCTTTGATAAAGTTGATAGCTACTGGAATGAGTTCCTTTGTTCTGAATTTGTTGAAAAAGAAATTCATGATGCTCTTACTTCCTGTGCTCCTAATAAGGCCCCAGGACCAAACGGCTTCAATTTTTTCTTTTACAGGAATGCTTGGGAGTTTCTGAAAGACGACATTTTCAATATTTTCTCTCATTTTTACAAGAATGGAAGACTCCCAAAGGCTTTTAAAAAAACTCATTTTCGGTGCTGATTCCTAAAAATAAGGCCCTACCTCAATAAAAGATTTTCGTCTGATTTGTCTGATTGATGGTATATACAAAATTTCTTTGATAAGCATGGGTGTCTTGGCCTCCTTCACAGCTCAATGTGCATCCATATTATATTGTAAGATAGAGAATATGCCTTTCACATACTTGGGCATTCCTCTCACATTCATAACACTTAGCATTACATACTGGAATTCTCTTGTGGCAAAATTCTCTAAAAAGGTAGCTTTGTGGAAGGGATCATCACTCTCATATTCAAGTAGACTTGTTCTTGTGAAAGCAGTGCTAGCTAGTCTACCAATTTACATGCTCTCCTTATTCCCTATCCCAATCTCTGTGGCTTCTAAGTTAGAAGGTTATATGAGATGTTATCTATAGAAAGGTGATATTAATGGTAGAGCATTCTCTAAGGTTGCTTGGAATGATGTTTGTTTTTCTTTTGAAAGAGGTGGTTTAGGCATTTGCCCTCTAGCAAAAAGGAATGTGAGTCTCCTTATGAAGTGTATATGGAAATTAAGATTTTTAGATGAGAATTCACTTTAGTTGATAATTTGCTCTAATGGAGTGCCTTTCAAATCATGGGAAATGCTAAAAACAACACCCAGCAAATCTCTTTCTTCTATTTGGAAAGGCATCAAGAAATTATGTCTATTAAATTTTGATCATTGATGTAATTTTTTTTAATAATGTCCACTTTAAATTGGGAGATGGATCCTCTAATAATTTTTGGCATGACTCTTGGATGGGTAATACTGCTCTTGTTAACATTTACCCTAGATTGTACCTTTTGACCACTCATAAGAATATAAGCGTCAAAGAAGGGTTACCCATTATTATGTAGGATGATGGTCACCCTACATGGACAAGGTCACTCCAAATTTCAGATTGGGAAATCTTACAGATGCTTCATTCCTCAATGGATGGTATCAACCTTAACAATTCAATTAAAAATAAAATAATCTGGAGACTTGAAAGCTCTGGATTATACTCTTCAAGATGATGGACTGCTCAACTACACTCTTCCAATTCTCACCATAACCTAGATGTAATTAAATGTGCACTACAAGAAAATGTCATATTTGCGACGGCATTCTATGAATCAATAAATCTGCGATGAGTCCGTAGCTTTTTTTGTAACCAGATGCAAAATATTTTATAATTTATGTCGGACATAAATGAGTCATTGCAGATTTGGTCCCAATATTTGGCGGGACCTTCACGCCAATTTTTCTCCCTGGGGCGCCAAGTTTTTTATGATGAATGAGGGGATTCTGCTACGAATTAGCCATCGTAAATCTGCGTAGGATCATGTCCTTCGACACAGATTTGGCAGCGTAAATTGATGAATTTTCTTTCAAAATCTACAACAGAATGCTTAGTTTTGGTGACGGCTTTTCGTCACAAAAAGTTGACATATGACTACGATAGCTAGGGAATCTTTTAATGTTTGTGATGGACAGGTCATCTTCTGCGATAGATTTGTCATCGCAAAAAGTAGAATATAATACGACAGCTAGGGTTTCTTTGCTTTCGGCGACGGATTTATCATTAAAGCCGTCACAAAAGATTAAAATATAAATACGACAGCTTTCCCATTTCAGTAGTTCTCATTTTCCTCTCCCCCTCTTTTTCCTCTCACCTTTCTCGCCACTGCCAACAACACCTCCCCCACCACCACACTGCCTCGCTTAGCCACCTCAGCACCACCACCACTCCTCCACCACCGTCAAAGCAGCCTCCTCCACCGTCGTGTCGAAGAAGCAGCAGCGGCCTTCTCCTCCACCATCAACAACAGCGGCGACCTCCTCCTCTTCTCCATTCGTCGATGGTGACAGGTAATTCCATTCTTTTTTATTTTTTCGTTGTTTTTCTTTTAATTTTAATTAATTGATTGAATAATAATTATTTAGGGTTAATTAATTGGTTTTTTAGGAGAAATTAATTTTAATTGAATTAGATTTAATTTTTTATTAGGTCGGTTGAATTTATATAATTTTTAGGTTAGTTTAAGTTAATTATGATATTAATGAATTTTTTATGCAATTAAAAAAATTATGTTTTCCTTTAAAAAATAATATTTTTTTAAAAAATAAAAATAAAATTTTAATTAATGTTTTTAAATAATTTTGTTGTTAATTGATTTCTAGGGGTTAATAAACATATTGGGTAAATTTAATTTGTTTTATTGAATATGAATTTTTGGGTTAAATGAGAATTAATTTTTTGTATTGAAATTAATTTTAGTTAAATTTAATTTTTTTGTTAAATAATATTCTATTTTTAATATTTGTTAATACAAAAATAATAAAATTCTTTAAATTTAATTTTTAGGCTTAATATATATTTTAGGTGAAATAAATTTAATTTTAGGTTAAATTAATAATATATGTAGAATATATGTAATTTGTAGGTTGAAAATTTTTTTGAGAAATAATTTATAGGTTGAAATTACCTAATTGAATGAAATTAATAATAATAATAATAATAATAATTTTATTAATATAAAAATAATAATATTCTATTTTAGTTTTTTCAATTTATGTTTTTATATTGAAAACAACTATGTTTTTAAAAATTTTTTGGATATGTTCGTATATTTTGGTTAAAATTAAATTGTAATTTTAATTGATTAGAAATTTCATTTAGATAAGAAATAGAAATTATAAGTTGAGTTAATAATCATTTAGGTTCAATTTAGACAATTAAAATTAATTTGCTACGTACTTATAAAAAAAATTTAATTTGTTAGGTTGGATTTAGGTTATTTTTAATCAAGTAAGTTATGCAACTCATTTAATTATTTATAAACAATATTTAATGTTATTACTATTAAATGCATGTTTGAATATATATATTTTTTTATGAAAAATGTTTAGTTAGATTTAGGTTGTTAATTCATGTTTGATTAGATTGTAAATGCATGTTGGAATATATATATTTTATGAAATATTTATGTTTTGTTAGATTTAGGTTGAATATGCATGTGCTGCTAGATTTAAGATTGTGATATTGATATATTATATATTTATGCGTATGCTGTTAGATTTATGTTAGTTGATATTGCAGGGATGGCCCTATATTTTGGGGAGATACCTCTAGATATAGGGGAGATTCTGCCGAAATTTTGGTAGATTTTACGTTAGATATAAAATAGGTTAGAGACTATAGGTACGTGAAACAAAAAGAACTGAAATAATTAAATTCATATTTCTATTGCATCCTCCTTGCATCGAAAAATTTGAACTCCTAAAGTATATAAACTTTAAACTAATTATAAAATTCATTAAAAATTTGAACCGTTTATCAGATTGGATTGGCTGAGGATTTGAATAAGTTTAATTTTGAGAATAAAATTAATGGTGTGTAAGTTGGATATAAATATATATGTGTGTGTACGTGTGTGTGTACACATCTATTTTTATATCGAACTAATCGCACCATTTAAGTTTCATAATTAAACTTATTCAAAGAATCAACAATTCGATTGCATCCTCCTTGCGTTAGATATAAAATAGGTTAGAGACTATAGGTACGTGAAACAAAAAAGAACTGAAATAGTTAAATTCATCTTTCGATTGCATCCTCCTTGCATTGAAAATTTTGAACTCCTAAATATATAAACTTTAAATTATTTATAAAATTTATTAAAAATTTGAACGCTTTGCACCGATTTGAACCGTTAAAAATTTATTAAAATTTATTCATCTTTCTTGCACCGATTGAATACATTACTCGAAAATTAATGTGAGTTGAATATGATTAATATTGTTCGAAAGGTTGAGCCTTCGAGTAAGTTTAATTATATATGAGGATAAAATGGTGTGTAAGTAAAATATGAAAATGTATATGTATATATGTATATATGCATATGTTTTTATATTCAATTCATCAAACCATTTGATTTTCATATAATTCAAGTTATTCAAAGCCTCAACAATTCGAACAACATTAATCATATTCAATTTACATCATATTCATTCATCAAACCATTAGCTAGACATGCATTTTAATGATAAAAAGAATGGAGCAAAAGTTATGCTTCCATCAACCAACAAAGGCGTGTTCTAATGGAATAAATCTTATGGGTACTTCAAGGTTGTTTTACATGATGTTGTGTGGAGCACAGCAATTGAAAGACAAGCCATAAGCCATGCGTACCACCTTAGGCAGGAAAAATTTGTGTACATTTAGCATCTCTAGCATTAGGAACATAGGAAGAGGTTTGGATGTGTTGTAGGTCGCTACTTAATTCTTATTTTAGATGAAGGTCATACTCCTAGGAATGAGAACACAGATATACTTGATGAAGAAGTATATCAATATTCTTATTTCTTGAAAAATCCAGTTTGTCGCGTATTACTATAATGAGAACTACAGAAAAAATCAGCTAAAGAAATAATCTTTCCTGTCAATAGTCTCAAATCATTATAAATGATAGCAAGAACAGCTGGTGGTAAAGCAATTCGAGACCGAAAGTGAATGGGGAAGGTTTTTGACTTACCTTCACAAAAAAACATGGTGTGCATATCAGTAGTTGGAACGAATTTGCGCAAAAAATAAGTTGAAAATTGGTGATGTTTGTGCCTTTTAACTGATTGATCGGACCAACTTTCAATCAGTTCAAAGGCACAAACATCACTAATTTTTTTTGTGCAAATTCCCTCCAGCAATTGATGTTTACCATGTTTTTTTTTTTGTGAAGATAAGTCAAAAACCTCCCCCATTCACTTTACCACCATTGATGTTTACCATGTTTACCATCGGTCTCGAATTACTTTACCACCAGCTGTTCTTACTACCATTTATAGTGATTTGAGACTATTGAAAGGAAATATTATTTCTTTAACTGATTTTTTTTCCATAGTTCTCATTATAATAATACGAGACAAACTAGATTTTCTAAGAAATGAGAATACTGATATACTTCTGCGTCAAGTATATCCGTGTTCTCATTCCTAGGAGTTTGACCTTCATCTAAAATAAGAATAATAGGGACTTTCAGCACATCCAAACCTGTTCCATTATTCCTAATGCTAAAGATGTAAATGTACACAACTTTTTTCCTGGCCAAGGTTGTAAGCACAGCTTATGGCTTGTCTTTCAACTGCTGGGTTCCATGCAAAATCAAGTAAAAAAAACTTTACAGAACCTATAAGATTTATCCCCTCAGATGCCTTTTCGATGAAAGCATCACTTTTGGTTCGCTATTTTTATCATTAATTTTGTTAATCTGCCACGGATTCTACGACGGATGTTTTTCCACGATGAAATTTTCTATCGCAAATCATCGTCAACATTCTTAGAATTTGCAACTAATGCAAACATCCGTCACAAAAGGCCATAGCAAAATCTGCGAGGGACACTATTATTCCATTGCAGAATATCTGCATCAAGGTTTTTAAAGACGATGTCCGTCATAGAATCAGTCGTAGATTGCGTTATGAGACGGAAGTTCATTTTTCTGTGACGGTTATGTCCATCGCAGATTACCTATTTTCTTGTAGTGCTACATGGAAAGCTCAATTCATTCCCAAGGTGAGAATTTTTCTTGGTTATGCTTTAAAAACTCCTTACTAACAAAAAATTTTCTCTCTAAACGCCATGTTATGAATCAGAATCAAACTCAATGTGCATTTTGTAACCAGATAGAAACATAATGCCATATACTGCTTCATTGCTCTATGTCCAGTAAAATATGGATGGATGCTTTAAATTGGGCAAGTTGTTCTGTTGCTCTGCCTCTTACCAAATCATTCGTCAATGGAATGGTTTAGTTAGAGGGAAAAACAAGAAGTCCCTATGGAAATCTCTATGGCTTCTTCTAGCATGGGAGATATGGAAATACAGGAACAGAGTAATTTTTCACCACTCTGACAACCAAAAAGATTTAGTATACAAATTTATCTACTATGCAATTTTTCTTCTTAAAATGAAATGTAATTTCGAAGGATCAGCGAATGATGTAATAAGGTGTCCTAAAAACTTCCTGTAATTTCTTTGACCAACCCTCTTGGTCTTCAATAAAATTTCACCATCACTTATTAAAAAAAAGTTAAAGTTGTTAATCTTTTATTATTAAAAAAAGATTATATATTTAATAAAAATATAATTTTACATTGATATGAATTTTGATTATGTCATGACCCAAACCTAGGGTACGTGACCGGTGACAAGGAACGGGACAGCTATTTACTACCGGAATCCGTGGCTAGCCTGAAACGTAATTTACAGAGTGTCTCGATAACCACATGTAATGCATAACACAACTTGTTCATAATAAATCAAAAATATCCCCTCTATATACTAACACACTCATCTATTCATATCAAGAATATTCAATACCCAACTCATCCTGATATATTAATAATAATAAATAATAGTATTCATAACATAAGTTATAACTAATAATGCACAACAAACATCCAATTCAAAGGGTTTACTACTGCAACTTTAAATTTGATACCTCTGAATACATAATATTAACATAAACTTAAAAGTGCCAGAGAAGAAGGAATCTAACGGAGTAACCTAACAGGTGAGATCTGAACTGAAAAATCCTGAGAAAAATAAATTAAGGGGAGTCAGACCTTAGTGAGTAAATTTATATCATACTTATATAATGCAACCTAAACCACACACATGCATGCAATATATTTATATAACAAATGCAGACTACTATATATACACATAAAGATTCTTATAGTCATAATAATTACAATCAATGGAGGAGGATTGAGGTAGAGCCAAAAACTACTCTAAACTTTCCTATAGCCTTTATGTTCTCTTGATCCAAATATTTTCTCTTTATCTAATATAATCGTATCGCGCCCGAGATCCATAATTAAGCAAGCCCTAGACATTAACTATAATTGTCACCCGAGATCCACAATTGAGCAAGCCATAGTTATAACAAATCAATAAAGGATCAGTGCCCGAGATCCATAACCGAGCAAGTACTGTCCTTAGCACTCAATCAAAGTATGTACCGGACTCCTGTGTGCACACACCCTAGTGACACTCAACATGTAGCTCATTCCGCTTCCATCCTCCGTCCGCAAGCACATAACAATCATATTCACAGTACAAATATGTATCCACAGCATATACATATAAGATATGTGACATACAGTGTATATATTATAGAAAATAATAGTAATACTATTTAAGCAATGAATGTACTATATTGCATGTATATTATATTGTTCAACAATATTACTAAAATGAATAAATTCTACGAGCAAAATATAAATATGACATTAACTCACAAAGATTTTGTATGCGCTTCTTATCGATCCTATTCCACTAGCCCGCTTTGGCCTCTCGAACTCTCTATATAAGAATAAATATATAATTTAGAACTAGACACCATATACACTGATTTCTAGAATTCTAGAAGTCTAACAGACTCGATAACATCTAATTCGATTCCTATATATCAAATTCTAATTATAACTTGTATCTATTTTTTTAAACGAGATCATGTTTAACGAGAAAATTCTACTAAGATTTTGGCAGCATCTCCCCAATAAAATAGATATCTTTCCATTGAAGTGAAGTCTATCCTGGAAACTTCTATAATCCACAACTCAAACCGGGCCTATCAGAATACTCGGATTTACTACCACAAGTAAAACAGTTCAATATCATAACAATTTATCAACTTCCATATCAACTCAACATAAACCATAAGTAATTCATATCCTTATCAACATAATTCAATTATGAGCCCATACTAATCGTCGTTATACTATTCCTTATAACTAATTATTTCCTTCTTAATTTTCTATCAAATTTACTTCTTTCTTTATAACAATTTCCTTCTATTAAATATATATTAATTCAATATCCACAAATAATGCTCAACCACAATCAATTCAAGTACTTTGCTTTTATAGTAAAAATTCTCATTTAATATCATCATTATTTATTCTTATCAATTAACCATAATTATAGTTTGTGTACAATCTACCGCCTAATATTACATTTATAACTCAATTTAGTTATCTAAAATCCATTTCTATCTTAATTCTATCTATTTACTATCCTAACAATCCATCTAAAGTTTAATTATATTATTTTAATCAATTAACAAGCGTATCAAGGACTTCCATACACCGCATATGTACTTCCGGGATTTTTAATTTAAACCCTACAAAGAAGTTTACCATTCCACCTTTACAACAGTTGCTCAGAATAATTTATAACATTTTTTAAAAATATTTTCAAAATTTTTTTGGGGGGGTCCAACCACCATTATCAAAGGTGGCACGTGGGGCCCACGCGCTACTGTGGATTATGGCCATTGGCTTCCATCTTCTCCAGATAGGTGCGAAATTCAATGTGCATCCTAGAAATACTCATCACGTGCCTCCACTATGCACACACACTATGAATCGAACAAAAAGACTCAAATATGTCCGATTCAAAATTTTGCTCCGATGACCACCAAAACGGAATTGTTAAGATCATGATTATGTGGTTTTAAAGGTTTATGAGGCTGAAAAATTCAATTTTGGGGTCAATTTGTCTTGACAATGGCCGGAGATAGGAGTTCCATGGAAGCCGAATTCCTTGAACTTTGCGAAACATATATCTTTTAAAATTGGTAATATAATTGGGGATTATGATATGGTTATGTAGAGGAGGTTGAAAGGTTCAATTTGATAGATGGCATGTCAAAAATGGTTGCCGGAATCAAAAGTTACGGCCAAAATACGATCTGGTGCTACATTGGCGTTTTAAGAGAATTTGGGGTACTGTTCATGTTATTTTCAGACATACTTTTGGCTTTCAATCAGGTTCTTAGTAGAATTCAGCTTATATACAAAAGAGAACTTTTAATTCTTGCAGTCAGGTCGAAAACAGAAAATTACTTACTATTTTTAGTTCATTTCAATTCCAAATTTTTACCACTTAATCATAATATTATTTAACTCATAATACCAATAAATCAATTCAAAAACTCCTCCCAAAAATTAATTATAATTATAATTATATTTTTTTGAATTCCTTTTTTAATTTAATTTAATCGGAGAAAATTGAGAAAATTCACGGGCACTACACATTATGAAACTCATCATAAATATTATTTACTTATTTTAGAGGAGTTAAAATTAAAATAATAGTAATAATAGAAATTGATATGAATTAATAGAAAATAATAAAAACAAAAAAATTGAAATTACTAACCAAAAGAATTTGGCTCACGTACTCAATTCAAAATTTTAAATTAATTTCAAAATCTTCATTTTAATTAGAAAATAAATCGTATCCTAATAAATAAAATACGTTTTGAAAATTACGGTTATTACAGATTATTTATATAAACTAGTATTTTTATATAAACACTCATTACTGATACATCTATTAAACCTATATATTATTAATGTCTAATTTTTAAAATTTTGGGAGAATACTTTTTATCGAACTACTTTAATATTTAGTAATTATTTTTATAAAAATCGTTTTCCTCCATTTTGGTACTCCACTTATTTTGTTTTGTGGTTGAATGTATTATTTGAACATGATAAGTAAATAATTAATCATAATCTGGAGAAATTAAAATTAAAAAAAAGATTAAAAAAATAGATATCGAGTAAGAAAATCGACTTTAATACTTCTCTGCAGATGAAACTTTAGTTTGAGTTTGTTTTCTTTTAAATTGGGATGAATATCTTTTCTTATTATTTTTGTAGCAAAAAAATTGTAGCTTTAATAATATATCATGTTTTATTGCATTCCATTTTATTATAATCTACATTTAAGTTTTTTACACATTATTTTTATTTTATTTGTAATACCCGTGATTTTTGCCATAAATTTTCTCTGAATTAATTTATTTTAATTCGGGATTAATTAATTAAGTTCAGAGTCAAATTAATTTTTTCAGAATTTAACTAATTGGTCCGGTATTAATTAATCGGATTTAATCTTGGAAAATTAAAAACAGTAGTTCAGGATGTTATTTTGATATATTTTTCTACGTGAAAGTGTTAAAATATTATACAAAGCCGTGGTCAAAATTTAAGATCAATCCGAGTTCAAAATAGGAAGCAATTGGAGAAAGGACTAATCTGCAAACTTGAAAACTTTGTTTTATACACCCAAATCAGCTGCTGGGCTCATTTGCAACAAAAAAACTTTAAAAACTAATTATGAAACAATGCCCAGATTCTCTCCTCGCTGCCACTGTAGCCTGAGACCTTCTCACCGTCGGTTCTCTCTACTCTGGCCACCGTTGGATGCAAGCAAGTAGTCAAATTGAAGAGCTCAACGGGACCAACCCATAGACACCAAAAACAGCCACTACCATCGGCGGAGGAAGAAGAACTGAAGCTTTGAAAATCGACGATCTTCGGGCACCGTCATTCAAGCTTCTCCGGTAGTTGTTTGGCCAAATTGACTCCACAAACATGTAGATCGTGAGGAGTATAGTGCTTTAGGCTTTTGAATCGTTGGTTTTAGTGGTGAAACAACGGTGAACGAAGCCACCGTTCCTTCAAGTCGCCAACGACTTTGGAGGCCCGATCCAGCCAACTAGAGGCTCTTCCAGGCGCGTGATTGGTGTAGGTAGCTTCCCCATCTTCTGGCAAGCAGATCTGGAGGAGCTGGAGACGGTGGAGCGTGGGATCCATGCGTCTCCGTCTACGGTGGCTGTGGTCCCCACTCCGACAAGTCTCCAAATTATTTTTAAAAAATACTATAAATTATTTCAAACAACTTTTATAAAGACAGGATAGGTAAATAATGTGTAGATTTAAAATTAAAAATCTCAGAAGTTAAAACGCGGTGTATGGAAACCCGAAAAATGCGTGTTAAACATCTAATTTATATGTTTAAGCTTTAAATATTTTATTAAGACATTAAATAAGTTATATTGGGACTGAGTTGGTAATTAAATGAGTAATATAGACTAGTTAATTAATTAACAAATTATAATCCAAATTAAGACAGTAGATGTATCGGATTAAGATAAAAGATATTAATTGATATCAATGGACATTAAATAAGCATTATTTGATAGATTTAATGGTGTGATAAGTTTGATATGAAAATGATAAATACAATATTATTTATTATTGTTGTAGTGTCTGTGATGATTAATCCGGGTAGTCTGGCAGACCCGGTATGTGGTGGTGGATATAGAAGTGTGTTTGCTTACAGAAACGGGCTCCACTATGGTGGAGAGATATATGATTTACAGAAGAAATGCTGCTGAAATTTTGGTAGATCTTTCTCATAAAATGTGTCGTCAGGTTTAGACGTTAGAAATATAAATTACGATTACAATTAGAGTTAAGCCGATGTATATACGACGCACTTATATAGAGTTTTAGAATTTCTAAGAAATTATGATTTATTCATTATTTTGAGTCTCTGTTACTGTTTATATATTCTGTAGATAATCAGAGAGACCGAGCAGGTCTGAGTACTTCGGGAGCCCACGAAGGTGCCCATTCCACCTATGAGTTAATTTCATATTTATGATATTACTCGTAGAAATGTATTATATATATATATATATATATA
>CANYLF012990060.1:0-20720 GCA_948193215.1 Bocquillonia castaneifolia
TCATAAGACTTGGTCACACCTTAACAATGGTAATGAGCTTTGATGAGTGTTTTAGCTTAGGTGGATAGGTTTAAGTGTTAACCTTATTAAAACACTTAGGATAATGGTGTTTAGTTTAGGTGGATAGGTTCAAGTGTAAACCTTATTAAAACACTTTGGTTAATGGTGTTTAGTTTAGGTGGATAGGTTCAAGTGTAAACCTTATTAAAACACTTGGGATAATGGTGTTTAGGTTAGGTGGATAAGTTTAAGTTTAAACCTCAATAAAAACACTTGGGTTAATTGGTGAGAGTTTTTGAGTTAAAAGTTAAAGACATGTAGTAAAAAGATAAAATATGTCATGGGCTAACTAAACCTACAATTTATGCACATTGGACATGGTATATTGGAAGTTCAGGACTTAAGGAAAACTAAATGTGCAAAGTCAATTTCGGATGGGCTGAATTAAACGAATTAACTGCACTAATTGGGCAATAATCATATTATAAATTATATATGGATTGAAAGCCCAATATGTCTAGTGTTCAGAAAAAAATTTTATTTAAATTTTTGGAGTTGAAAAATTAAAGATATGAATTTTTGAGTGATTTATGGTCATGCTGTCAGATAAGGGACTGAACACATAGGTTGTATTCAAACTTATGCCAAAATTTATAGAAAAATCATTTGAATGTGAAATTTAGTGGGGTTGTAGCTCTAGAAGTCTACTTTTCAATGCAAGAAACGGTGAAGCATTGAATTTTCTACAATGAGATATTCTTGTTTGAATACAGACTACTCCAGCTGTAAGTCACATGCTTTAGGCGTCTATTATTTGAATTATTGCAAAAAAATCTATAAATCTTTAAATAACAAGCCAAATGGGGTTATGACGTTAAGGAGATGTTGCATTTTTCTTTCAGCAACCCCATTTTGTTTAGGGGTATCGACATAAGAGGATTCATGCACATTTCCTTTTTGTTGAAAGAAAGTACAAAGATGTTGATTAATATTGTCACAAGCATTATCAGTACAAAACCTTTTAATAGGAGACCCAAATTGAGTGAAAACCATTTGATAAAATAAGGGAAGGATATTGCTAACTTCTGACTTTGTTTTTAGAAGATAAACCCAAGTTGTGCATGTACAGTCATTAATAAAAGACACAAACCATCTAGCCCCATAACATTTTGGAACCCGGGAAGGACCCCAAAAATCAGAATGAACAAACGAAAATGGAACATATGAGAATTTATTACATAATGAAAATGAAACACGGTGATGTTTTAAAATGTCACAAACTTCACAATGAAAATTACCAACATCCAAACCATTAAACAAGAAAGGAAACATAGTTTGAAGTAAATGAAAATTTGGGTGGCCCAAATGAAAATGGTGAAGCCAAATTTCATCAACGATAGATTTGCTTTGTGATGAACAAGCAAGAGTAGGCTGATTTATTTTAGCAGCCACTTGATCCATCTGAAGATAGTACAACCCATTATATTTCTTAACGGCCCCAATTCTCCTCACCGTGTCCATTTCTTGAAAAACACAATCATGAGGAGAAAGATAGCGTGGCAGTTAAGATCTTTTGTCAGTTGATGAACAGAAATTAGATTGGTGGATAGTTTAGGTACATAAAGAACATTATTTAAAGGTAAAGTGGTAGGAGATTTGGCATTTCCTTGACTATCTATAGGAATAGAATTACCATTAGCTACAATTATTCTCTTATGGTTAAAGACATGTTTATAGGTCTAAAAAAATGTCAAATCTTATGTCGTATGGTCTGTGGCACCTAAATCAACCATCCAAGAGCCAAGACCAATAGGTTTGAATGCATTATTATTTTTAGAAGTGAGAAATATACCTGAATGTGATAGGGAGCAAGAACCAGGCTGAATGGATTTAAGAAAGGATCGCAGCTTACTAATTTCCTGCATGCTAAACTGATCAGATTCAGGTGTTGTAGTATTGACCTTCTCTAGTGATTTATTATGCTCTTTTTTCATCAAGTTGGATTGATTCTTTGGTTGTAAATTCTTAAAGCCACCCAAGCGTGATTCTTTGGTTGTAAATTCTTAAAGCCACCCAAGCGTTTCAAAATAGCCTCCTTTCCATAAAGCTTGAAGCATGTGTCTTTGGTGTGTTTTGCCTTCTTACAATATATACACCAAAGACCCTCTCGACTTTGTTGTTGTTGAGAGGAATTTTGAGACCGGGTGCGTGAATAAGTTGACTTGGTAGATATCATTACTGATCCTCCAAAATTGGATTATTCTAAGATGGCAATCCATCGATGTTCTTCACTACGTATCATGGAAAAAACCTCATTCAACGACAGAAGTTTCTTTTTCCCAAGGACTTGAATCCTGACTTGGTCATTTTCAAGATTGAGGCCAGCTAAAAACTCATCAATTCTATCCCTCTCGAGCATAGTTATAGGTGTAGTAGCATCCTCACTACATATCATTTTCACATCTTGATAATGATCAAGCTTAATCTTATAACCATTCATAAGGTTATAATATTCGGTCACTGACAAGGAGCCTTCTTTGGTGCTGGTTATTTTTATCTTGATTTCAAAAATAATAGAGGCATCTTACACCTTTGAATAGGTCTTGTTTTCTATATCCTAAATATCTTTTACCATAGGCAAAAACATATAGTTTTTGCTTACCTTAGGCTGCAAGGAATTCCACATCAAAGACATTAGCATTGAGTCTTCAATATCCCATGTAGAAAATTTTAGATCAATAGTTTGTGGTGCTGGTTCAGTTAGGTGGGCAAGTTTTCCACGACCTTTCAAAAAGGTTCTGACTAGTTGCGACCATTGGAGGTAATTTCACCCATCCAAACAATAAGAATGATGCATTCCTTGTAATTCATTAGAAGCATTATTTGTGGACTGATCAAATGGCGCAGCAATAGTAGAAGAATTGATAGAAGTCTTGGAATTTTAGACATCTTAAAAATAGTGTAAACTTGTTTATTTAGCAATGAAGACCAAATAAATAACAGAAGCACTATAGGCTATTAAAGAAAAAGGGCAATGAAGGCCACAAACAAATTGTATAGAAAGAAACCTTAAGCTCTAATACCATGTGCAAACAAGGTATTCAGGAAGAGAAAAAATGTATTTCATCTTTAAACTTTTTTGTACAGCCCTATGTATAGTGTATTTTAGCTTTACATGAGAAAGGAAAGAATCTATACAATAATGTGTATACATAAACCTAGGAGTAAAATAAGACTGCTGAAATCAGTCCTTAAAATCAGAGATAGAATCAGATCATATATTTGATTTATTCTCTTGATTTTAGGATTAATTTCCTAAATCTAAGAAGATGCAATGAAGCAACTAGGAATTTTCCAGAGAGAGATCCAAGATTCAATGAAGGAGCTTGACAAAATTAGTCCATCATATGAGAAACAAGTTATTATGGAAAGTTTGCATATGCACATTGAATGTTGCACATGAATTGAGAAATGATTAATGTCTATTTCTAGTGCATGGTTTTATTCTTGGTACTTGTTTTAAGAAAAACTATGATAAAGATTAATTCAATATTTTGGTTCGATCCAAGATGGCCCATGATTAGTCACATTTGAAAATTTAATGTGTTTTTAGTCAATTAAAATCTAAAGTCACCTCGAAGATCTTTTAATATTGTTCGTGAACTTGAAAATTTCTTTTCCTTATTGCGTTCCTGAAGTGTACATTTCTTTTTAATTGTTTGTAAGTGGCTCATACACCTTTTGTATTGGTGCATATATGTGAATCAGGTTGCCCTACCACAATGCAATATTTCCTGCTGTTTGAGGAAGATTTACTACTAAATCTTTTATTTGTTTCTTTTGCCTTTCCTTGTATGGTTTGGGTGACTTTAAGGATAATGGAGCATGAAAAATAGCTCAGCATTTTATATCAAAAGCAAGGTGGTGCCATCCAGTTTTCCAGTAAAGCTGCTCATGATATATGGCTTCAAAAGGAAATTGATGATCTCCAACATGTTCTTTCTTCAAATGTGGCTCAGGTGATTGTTTGACAAATTTGTTTTATGAGGCTAAGTATAGATGCTACTAGGTTTTTAAGACTAGTATTGTCTAAATATGCTTCCAAATAGCATATTGGAACTTACTATTCTCTTGTTCAGTCAATTAAATCCAGGAAGGCTGATTGCCTTTTCAATACAGAATTTTATTGTGAGCCCACCTTTCTTTTGTGTTAATAATGTCCTTAACTTTGAATTTTTAGAGTCACTTATGGTATGAACCCTAGATAAGGATCGAGTCATATGGCAATGACCTTCAGTTAGAGGTTATGTCACGCCCCAAACCCAGGGTACGTAACCGGCACCAGGTAATGAAAAAGTTATTTGTTACCGGAACTCGTGGCTAGCCTGAAAACCTGATAAACACAGTATCTCGATCAACACATGCATTGCATAACACAACTTGCTCTTAATAATTCAATAATACCCTTCATGCATACTAATACATTCATAACCAACATCACAAACTGGAGCTTCAAGGGCTAATCACATCCATAAAATTCAAATACACAATTCATCCATATATATTAATAATGGTAATGATAATACTCAATCATAATCTACAACTAATAATGAACAACAGACATCCAAAAGAAAGGGTTTACTACTTCAGCTCCAGAGTTGATACCACTGAATACATAATATTAATATAAACTTAAAAGGGCCAGAGAAGAAGATATCTGACGGAATGACCTGATAGGTCAGATCTGAGCTGAGGAAACCTGGGAAAAATAAATTGAGGAGAGTCAAACCTCACTGAGTGAATTAATATCATATCTATATACTGCAACCTAACAACATACAAGCATACAATATACTTGTAATACACACACACACACACACAACCATTCACTTGTTAAGCAACATAATTCAAACAAAGGAGGAGGATCGAGGTAGAATACTAGTTTCCTCTAAAGTGTCCTCTAAAGCCATTGGCTCTCTTATACAAATATTTCTCTTATTCTAAAACCCAGCGCCCGAGCACTACAACCTAGCATGCTCCAGACATTATTATAACTGTCGTCTGAGAACACAACCGAGCATACCACAGTTATAATAATAATTAATAAACGATTGGTGCCCGAGCACTACAATCAAGCATGCCCCGTCCTTACCATCAAAGTAATAAAGGATCGGTGTCCAAACACTACAACCGAGCATGCCCCGTCTTTATCATCAAACTCAAGTAACGTACACGATTCCCGTGTTCATAGCCTGGTGACACCCACCAGGTAGTTTGTTCCACGACTATCCTCCATCCGCAAGCAATCAATCCATTAACAGCAACGAGTGCAATATATATTCACACTTTACATCCACAGTATAACATATAATATATATTTATATGTATATGTGCATATGTATAAGTATGATGTCACTAAAAATATAAGGCATATATAATTAAATGATTATGTTTCTATAATGCAAAACATGTATATATTATCATTATAATTAGAATGGATGCAAACTACGAGCAGAATATAGATATGGTATTAACTCACAGATTGAATATGTGCCTCCACGCATTCTTGTGCCATTGTACCCTCCTCGACCTCGAACTCTCTATATGAGAATAATATAGTAGAATTTAAAATACTAATATATAATAATATCCTATTTTCTAACGATTTCTAGAATTCTATCTAAAACATCCTAACAACCTATTCTATTTCTAACGATAAAATGAATTCTATTATTATATTTTATCGGACTCGATGTCATGTTTTACGAGAAAATTCTATCAAAAATTCGGCAGAATCTCTCCAGTAAAACAGACATCTCTCTACTGAAGTGGAGCCCATCATGCATTAGAAATACACTTCTATATCCAAACATCACATACCGTGTCTACCCAAATATTCGGACTTACCATCACAACCAAAACAATTCAATATCATAATAAATACTAGATTCTATTTCAATATAATATGTTCATATTAATATCAACCAACAAATCATAAATCTATTCTCAATATCTAACATTTAATTTTATTTCCTTTTATTTCCTTAAATTCCTTATCATAAACTTAATATCAATATCTATCATATATATTCATAACAATTCATCTTCTTATCAACAGTAACTTAATACTATCATTACCCATCAATATATACATTCCATTAATTCACATATTACTTAAAATCCTTATATAATTCCTTTATCATTTACTCTCCTTAATTATATTTATTGATAACAATATATTATTTAACTCGTATAATAATTAAATCAATATCAATTTACTTATATTTAACCATAATCCAATTTCATGGTTTACTTATATATTTGAAAATTCTTATTTATTTTTCCTTATCTTTATTCTTATTAACAATCCAATAATTGTGTCTTTTGTGAAGAGTTAGAAATTCAAGACCATCTCCTCCTCCATTGCAAATTTGCTTCAGGTATTTGGAATGACCTTCTTAGATGGATTGGGATTTCTACCCCACTTCCCGCTTCATTGATGGATTTTTTTGTTCAATGGATTTCTTTTTTCTATGGGAAACACCAAAGAGAATTTGCTACTTCCCTTTGGATGATTCTGGTTTGAGAAATTTGGAAGTGGAGAAACAATATCATCTTCCATGAAGCTACAAGTCATAAGGATTTTTTATACTATAGTATTTACTTATCTTTCCACATCCTTAAATGTAAATATCCTTCTATTACTCTATCTTGTGATGACTTGATTAGATGTCCATCTAATTTTTTCTCCCTGTAAGTTTTCTTTGTCCTCTTCTTGAGGCCTCTTAATAAAATCAACAACATTTATCAAAAAAATTATCAAAAATTCATTTCTAATCTAATTCTATCTATTTACTATCCTAACAATATATTTAAAGTCTAAATATATTATTTCAGTCAAATTTCACACCTATTTACTTCCGAGATTTTTAATTCAAAATCTACAAGGTATTTTACCATTTGACCTTTAAAAAAGTTGTCTGGAATAATTTTTATAATTTTTTTAAAATAAAAACTAGAATTTCTAGATGGGGTCCACGACCACCACCAATGGTGGCATGTAGGGCCCACACGTTGCCGCTCGTGGCTGCCAATGGCCACTAGAAACTCTCCACAACAGCGTAAAACACACAGGACAACTTAGGTACTCACCATGCGCTCCCAACTAGCTACAATGCGTAAATCGAAAAAGAACGGTCTGCTAGAGCCGAGAAGACTATTGAGCTCCAATAATCAGTTTTTTGAAGCCTCCAGGGTCGTGGACTAATGCTCTCTGATGTTTTGAGGGTTGCTAGTTTTGATTTTTTGGTCAATTGCAGATGAAAACAGTTGAAGCTACTCCAACCATGACAGCCAATGGTGGAGAGATTTGTGAAGCTTCGTGCTTCGAAATTACAGCGTTACAGTTAGGGAAAATGGCATGAAAACGTAAAGGAGACCACCTACTTCAAAATGACACAAGCTTGCTACAAACAGTGGCCGGAGTAGCATTTTTCGACGTCGGGATTATGGGGGGCTGAATTGTATATTGTGCAAAGAAAGAAAGTATTGTTTATATAATTTATTTGAAAGTTTTTGTTTTATTTTTTTTTGGTCCCTGGCAGCAGCAGAAAGAGAAATATATATATATATATATAGCAAGGTTTTTGTTTGCAAATAAGTCCAATTCTTCAATTGTTCCATAACCTGATTCCATTTTGATTTCAAATTTTTATCACGAGTTCTAGTAATTATACAGAGCATACACCCAAAAAATTAGATTAAATTAACTTCCAAAACTATCCTTTTTAATTTTTAAAGAATGAAAATTGACTAAATTAAATTCTGATTCAGAAATTATTTAATCTAGAAATTACAAGTATTACAGGTTGACTCTTTTTAGAATGGCTTCAATGTGGAGCTATGGTTGTGGTTGGAGCTCAGACAAGGAGCTTCGCCTACCTGGGAGCTTGAAAGAGAGCTGCCTATGTTATTAATATATACATACACACACACACACACACATATATATATAGACACATACACACATATATATATATACACACATACATATCTCTTAGCCTGAACTCAAGAATCCTAATTAGGGTACAACTAGGAAAACAATAAGTAAGGAACCTATACTAAATAGGAAAACTAAACTTATACAAATTAGGAAAACTGAAACTTAACTAAATAGTAAAAATAATATTTAAAATTATTCCTTGGCTGTTACTGATGTTGCCTTATCCTGAAATACCCTTGTCCATAGAAGGAGTCTATATAACATTACTCCCCTCCTCGAAATTGAGCTTATCCTCAAGGTTGAAGGAAGGATAGCGATGCTGAAAATTTAGCAAGTCTTCCCAAGTGGCATCTGCTGGAGATTGGCCAGACCAGTGGATCAAAATCTCCCAACATCCACAGTTTAGTCTAGAGCGAACAATAGTAAGTGGACTTGGTATAACTGACCATCGACCACAGGTGGCAACGTTGGGATATGATGTGGACAATCCCCATGAAAAGATTTCAGTAAGGAGACAAGAAAGACGTCATGGATTTTGGTGTCGGTAGGCAATTGTAGCTTATAAGCCACTAAGCCAACTTGAGCAAGGATTTGAAATGGCCCTTAAAAGTGGGGAGATAACTTTTGGGACACCGTTTTAAAACTAGTCAGCTGGCAATAAGGTTGAAACTTCAGCCAGACCCTGTCCCCGACTTCAAAACAAACATCATGGTGTCATCTATCATAATCATGTTTCATGTGATTCTGGGCTGCTAGTAGTTTATCACTAGTTTAGTGAGGAGCAAGTTCCTTATGAGCAATTCTTGATCAACAGAGTCAAGTGGAACTTGAAAAACAAGATAGGAGGCTTGGAGGGTTACGACCATAAACAATGCGAAATGGAATATCCTGTAGCACTGTATAGTAGGAAGTTTTGTCGTAATATTCTGCCCAAGGAACCAATTTCACCCAGTCTTTAGGATGATCCCCAACCAAACACCGCATATACATTTCAATGGTGTGATTTACAACTTTGGTTTGACCATTAGACTGTGGGTGATAAGCAGAAGAAAGATCCAATTTACAACCATAGTGTGTGAACAATTCTTGCCAAAATCGAAAGGTAAAGACTAGGTCTCTATCACTGACTATAGATTCAGCAACCCATGCAACCTGAAAATGTTTTCAAAGAAAACATGGGCAACACTAATAGTTGTATAAAGATGTGCAAGTGGAAGAAAATGTGCAGCCTTAGAAAAGCGATCTACCACTACATAAAGCACTGTTTTCCCTTGAGAATGTGGGAGACCATCAATAAAATCCATGGAGATATCTGCCTAGATCTGAACTAGTACATGTAGAGGTTATAAGAGGCTTGCGGGGTGCAAATGCTTTGTTTTATTTCTTTGGCAGACCTGACAGCCTTGGATGAATGTCTTCACATAGAAGGTCATTTTTTCCAATAAAAAGTTTTCTTGAGCCGCACAAGAGTTTTATGAAGTCGCTTATGAGTGCAATCATGAATACCATCAATAATGGTAGGCACCAGCGATGAAGAAGGTAACAAGTAGACCTTGTTGTGATACAAAATCAAGCCATCTTGGACAATCCAACTTCCATCCATATGTCCATCCTGAATTCATAGCCGGAGCTCTGAGAGTTCAGTATTACCATTAATTTCTTCCTTAATGGCATCAAACCAAGTAACCTGAGGTATAGAAATGGCACAAAGGACTGCCGCATCTTTGTCTCGGCGGGAAAGAGCATCGGTAGCTTTATTAAGTGAACCTGGTTGATAATGTACAGAAAAATGGAATCCCAAAACTTTACTCACTCATTACTGTTGTGGCAACATACTAAGTTTTTGCTCCAAGAGGAACTTGAGGCTGTAATGATCGGTCTTAATGATAAAGGAACGCCCCCATAAATAAGATGTCTAATGTTGAACAACTTACGCTAACCCAATCAGCTCTCTCTTATAGGCTGGGAACTTGAGATGGTGGTTTATCAATTTTTAGCTAAAAAAGTCATAGGATGACCCTCTTGCTGTAAAACCACCCAGTCCCTAATCGGATACATCATATTCCACTATAAAATCCTTCAAAAAAAATCTAGAAGTATGAGTACTGGAGCTATGTCAAGGGCTTGTTTTAATTGGGAAAATGCAGTTGTAGCCAAAACTGTCAAATTAAAAGCATTATGCTTGAGAAGGCTGGTTAAAGGAGCAGCCAACTCACCATAATATTTAATAAATTTACAGTAATAGCCTACAAGACCAAAAAAACCTCTCAGCCCTCGAAGTGCTTACGGTACTAGCCAGTCCACAATTGCTTGAATTTTACTATCATTTGTTGCCACCCCTACACTAGTAACAATATGTCCCAAATGCACAACTTGCTTCTCTCCAAAAGAACATTTAGACTATTTAAGAAAAAAGGAATGAGAACGCAGAAGACAAAGATAAGAAGAACATGGTAAAGATGCTCTACCCAAGTGGAGCAATAAACCAAGATGTCATCAAAGAAGACAGGAACAAACTTTTGAAGATACACCTTTAAAAGATCATTCATTACTGATTCGAAAGTAGAGGGCACATTGGTTAAACCAAAAGGTATTACCAAGAATTCAAAATGTCAATGGTGAGTGCGAAAAGCTGTTTTCTCAATATCCCCCGTACGCATGCGAATTTGAAAATATCCATAACAAAGGTCTAGTTTAGTAAAGAACTTAGCTCCATGAAGTTCATCAAGTAACTCATCAACCATGGGAATATGAAATTTATCCTTAACTGTCTTCGCATTCAGTTCATGGTAATCAATACAAAAGCGCCACAAACCATCCTTCATCTTAATTAATAAGACAGGTGAAAAAAAGGTGATTGACTAGGACCAATAATTCCCTTAGCCAACACAACATCACATTGTCATTCTATCTCATCTTTCTGCCTGAAGGACCATCTATAAGGCCACACTACGATAAGTGTTGTTCCTGGAAGAAGCTCAATGCGATGATCACGGTTACGGTGTGGTGGTAATCCCGTTGGTTTAGTAAACAAATCTTGATAATTAAGTAGCAACTTATCCATCAATGCCTTGGATTATGATTGGCCATCCATGGTATGCAACTGCGGAGTCCCTCTTTTATGTTCCCCATGCCACTCTACCATTTGTGTCCCCAATTAAAAGGCCATAGTTAGAGAAGAAAAATCCCACACTATTCTTCCCATCGTTCTTAACCATCAAACTCCGAGAACCACATCAAATCCATGCAAACGAATTACATGCAAATCAACACTGAATGGGGTGAGATCCACTTAAAGCTCGATATTCTCACAAATGCCAAGGCTAGGTACTCACTCACCATTTGCCACTACAACTTGCAGCCCAACTCGTTGCTGAACTGGTAATCCCAATTGTGTGGCTGTGATCTCACTAATAAAATTATGAGTGCTACCTGAATCCACCAGTTATTTGCATGGTGTGGGTGTTCTGAATTCCCGTTAAAGCATGCAAATAAATTTTTGAATCCGTACCAAAAATGTTTGCCTAGTTGCTATGTTCGTTTTCCTCTAGTGAAGCCACCTCAAGCCAAAATAATCATTTGCATTGATGACTTGGTGAGAATAGTTCATCATAATTATAACATAGGCCCTTGCCTCGCCTCTCTGCCATCTCTGCCCTGCTTAGGCTCTTTATGAAAGGAGGAAGAGTTGGGCCAGCCCTAGCTGATGTTGGCCTTGTAGGGGTTGTTGTCTTTGCAAGTGGCCATGATTTTTGAGTTTTTGATTTTTTTTTCTAGCTATAACGCCTTTCCAAGGCTCGAGCAAGACCCATAGCTTCCTCCAAATTTACTCGTTTAGCCAACTCTACATCAATCAATAACCTTTATGATAACCCAGCCATCATGATTGCCATTTGATGTCCAGAAATAATAGAATCAATCCTAGCCAACAGCCCTTGAAATTTCTCTAAGTATTCCTCTACGGTTCAAGTTTGCTTAAGAGAAATTAACTCTCCACTCAAATTACTGCGAACAGGGGGTCTAAATCATGTATTGCAAAATTTTTTAAAGTCCTCCCATATCAAATGTGGACTCGCCTTTTCCAATTGTCAAAACCACAATTGAGCAGCTCCTGTCATATGGAATGAAGCTAATCCAATCCATTCTTCCCTTGAAGTTTTTTGATGAACAAAGAATTGATCACAGCTTGTAACCCAGCCTAATGGGTCCTCCTTCCCATTGTAGATAGGAAATTCCAGTTTGGTATATCTCGAAACAGTCCCCATACCCTGTTGTCCATTTGGTACTTTATTGTAACTTGTGTTCCCATCCTTCCTTCCACTTAACACTTCTACTTATTAGGATAGGGCATCCACATGTGCAGATTTGGCAGCCTGATCTGTTGATAACTTGCGCATCATCTCCAACAATTATTCCATCTAGGTAATAGTATGCCTCATGACTAGAGGCTCTGATACAAGTTAGTATGAACCCTAGATAAGGATTGAGTCACAGGGCCATGACCTTCAGTTAAACATTGACTCTTTTTAGAACAGCTTCGATGTGGAGCTATGGTTATGGTTGGAGCTCAGACAGGGAACTTCGCCTACCTGGGAGCTTGGAAGAGAGCTGCCTATCTTATCATTAAAAATTCTTCAATAAATTTTATTCATGTGGCGATAGCCTGTATATATTCCATAGCCTGAATGCAAGAATCCTAATTAGGGTAGGACTAGGAAAACAATAAATAAGGAACCTATACTAAATAGGAAAACTAAACCTAGGCTAATTAGGAAAACTGAAACTTAACTAAATAGTAAAAATAATATTTAAAATTATTCCTTGGCTGTTACTGCTGTTTCCTTTTTCCTGAAATATATTTTTCTATAGATGGAGTCTATAACAACCTACAACCATCCATTAACTAAGACTCATAAATGACCAGTCCTACATTGACAGAGATGGTATGTTGTGCCCAATGATTTTTGAAAGAGTAGTTGTGCTAAAAAATTATCATAAATTTGGAAGGAAAAAAAATATTTTACCTAGTAATAGAAGTGCAAATAGATGCACTAGATGTTGATATGATATTTTTTTTAGGAAACCCTGATATGATATTTCTAGTTTAGAGTTAAAACATGTTAATGAAGCAATTCATGTGCATGTGAGACTAGGAATATGTTCTAATCAAGCTCAGTTGTGGGATTACTATAATTGACTCCAATACCCCTAGTCAGGGGTGTGCATGAGATAGTTAAATGGTTTATTTACAACTATTATGCATTTGTTTGTATGCACAAGAGTAAGGGGGAAAACTGAAATTATACTTAAGCCTAGTAAGTTCTTATGAGATTTTGCTTCTTAGTATATGCATGTAGGAGCTATCCTAGCATACAAGAGGCAAAGTAGATTATTACCATCAGGGGAGTACTGAGGTAGGAATACAGTATGTGTGAAACACGTCGAAGTCATTTTTATATTGTTAACCTTTTCTTATTATCTAACAAAAAAAATTCAATGTTTGTACCCTTTCAAAAAGCTTCCTTTTGAATCTTTTTGTCTCGGTGAATTTTTAATTATTTACGATTTATTGATCTTGTTGCATAGAGTTAGGCAATAGATGTAATCTGTTATATTGAGTACAAGCTACCATAGAACATGATCTTCAATTGTGGTTGATTGGTAGCTAAGTTTGCTTATTTACACGATTCATAAGAAATAAATCACATTAATTAATGCAGTAATTAATCTGTAGGACTGAGCTTGTAGCTTGATTGGATCAATTTCTTGTCATAATATTCCTTTAGGTGCATTCTGATTATGACCTGCTAATGATTCCTTCCTCTGGAAGCTCAGGAGGAATTGTTTTATCATGGAATACTAAGATATTAAATTGCACTCTTGCTTCATACTCATCCAATTGTATTTTATGTAATATAATTTTTCAAGAGGTCCAGTTCCTTCTTCTTGTGGTTTATGCCCCTGTTAAGACAACAAAGAAAACACTTCTTTAGGCTAACCTTATCTTTGTCATCAGAGGATTTGATAATATCATAGTGGTGGGGGACTTTAATGAGGTTTTACACCCCTCAGAGAGATCTAACGTTGTTCTTACAAATTCAATCATGGATTTTCAGGCTTTTGTTAATTATGCTGAACTCTAAGACCTTCCCCTACATGGAAGAACTTACACATGGCATGATACCAACTCCTTCTCCAAAATTGACTGAGTGTTTATTTCCAATAGTTTATCATCTCTTTGGCCTTTCTAATTATTCTCAACTGTGGACACCTTATTATCTGATCATTTTCCCCTTGTGTTCAAGTCATCCATCAGTTTTAACTGGGGCAGGCGATCCTTCTAGTCCATCAACACTTGGTGGAATGATGACCGTTTTGCTCCTTTTGTGTCTTCAACTTGGAAGAATATTAATGATTCTAATACTAACGCTCCATTATCTTTGAAATTAAATCTTTTTTTGCAGATCCATCAGCTCTTGGAACAAGGAAGTTTTTGGAAATGTAGAGAGTCAAACTAATAAGGGTTGGTGTTCAAAACAGCTTCACAGAGGAATGTGCTTTAATAATTAAATATAAAATTGATTCTCTTCCTATCTCTTATCTGGGAGTGCCACTGTCTTTCAAATCTCTAAGGCTAAAGGATTGCGACCCCCTCCTCTGTAAGTTCTCTTCCAAACTTTCTCTCTAGAAAGGATCGTGTTTGTCTGATGTTGATGGACTGGTACTCATCAAATTGGAACTGTGTAGCCTACCAATTTATCTTATGTCTCTTTTTAAGCTCCCTGTTACTATTACTAAGAAACTAGAAACTTATATGAGAAAATTTTTATGGAAGCGAGACCCCAATGGCCATTCATATTGCAAAGTTTTGTGGGAGAACATTTGGTAGCCTCTTGATTGTGGGGGACTGTGAATTAGCTCGCATCCTCTTAGAAATGCAAGTTTACTTCTCAAATGGGTCTGGAAGATTTGTTCATCGGCTCCAAACTCCACTTGGCACCAAGTTTCTCTATAACTGAACCACATTTCATCTTGGTCAGATATCACTTTAGCAAACCAAAATGCCCTCTTATACATTTGGAAAGGTGTCTACCAGGTTTGCATCTCTAACCAGCATTTCTAGGACTTATTTGTAGGTTCATGCAGCTTCATTCTAGGAACCGGAACACAATTCAAATTTTGGCAAGATAGATGGATCCAAGACTCTCAACGTTTGTCTGAGAGGTTTTAAGATCTTTTTATACTGGCTTCTGATAAATCAATCCCGGTCTCTTTAGCTAAGTCGTTGCTGCTTGTCAGTCATTGATATGATCTAAGGTATACAAGTTTTGAATTCATACATATAGTCTCGTAATTCAAATTCATGGAGATTGAATTCAAATATGAAGTATTTGTTGATGACAATGAGTTTGAAGGTTATGAGAATTGTGAGCTTAGTTGTATTCTAACAAGCTTAAAATCAAAGTCAAGTCAACAAAGTCAAAGTTAATAGAAGGGTCAATAAGTCAAGGAGTCAAGAGCAACAAAGTCAACATTAGGGCATCAAGGAGTACTTGGAAAAAACCTAAATTCTTTAGGGCAGCAACTGCATATATGGAGTACAAGTTCAATTAGGAAGTTAAAATTTGGATTTCTGAGTATAGCAGCTTATTTGGGTCATAACTTTTGCTACACAACTCCGATTGATGCGATTCAAAATGCCACAGAAATAGGACTTCTAGATCTACAATTCACATATGTTAAGAATTTTAATTTGAGGTCTTTAAGAGGGTCAAAACTCGGTCGCAAAGTCAGAGTTATAATCTGCTAGGTTTAGTTTCCAAATAGATTTAGGTTTTTGATTTTGTTTCCTTGTTTTGGTTTAGGTCAGCCGTAAGGTTCCTTTACCAATTAGGTTTAGGTTTATTTTTGAGCTCTATTTAAAGAGAGCATCTATGTAATTTCATGGTTTCTTAATTATGAATGAAAATTTCATTTTTACTAATGTAAAACCTTACAAGGCATTGTCTTTTATCAATAAGGTATTCCTTATTGTTTTCCTGGAATCAAACTATGCTTAGTTTAAATTCCTTCCTATCTTTCATTAAATTATAATCAAGAGTGAAATCCCTATGGCAACCAAGAGGGGGGGTGAATTGGTGCAGAAATAAAAATTAAAATTAAAAAATTTAAAGAAGATAGGTAGAGACAAAGAAAAGATGACACAAGAGATTTATAGTGGTTCGGACAACAAATGTCCTACATCCACTTCCCAATACACAATTGGGCATTCCACTAATCTTTAACAAGATTACAATAATATTTTTCATAAGGTAACTCACAACTTAGTGTTTCCAAGGCTCACACCAAACCTTTGCAAGAGTTTTTCTAATGTCACTTAAAAACCTAACTCAAGTGTTTTTATGGCTTACACTCAAAACCCAAAACCCAAGTGTTTTCAATGTACGCACTTAAACCTTTCCTTGTGTTTTAGTGTCTCTCACACTATACAAAACACAAAGTGAAGATTATAAGAAAAGAATGAAGGTTTTTGCTCACAATTACAACATAAACTCTCAAATAACTTATGAAAATTGTAACTCTTAATTGCTATTTTTTCTTCAAGCTCTTGTGTGTTTTTGATGCCTCATATACCTCCTTTTATAGGCAAAAAATCTGAAGTTGCTGTTCATAATCAACCAAAAAATTCAAACTTGATTGGTGAGGCTCCATTCTTCAAGGTCGCCAACTTGCTTGACAAATGTTGCATGTCTCCTTAAAAATTCAATATCTCCAGATATACTCATTGAAAAATTGTGATTCTTTTTTTTAGAATCTAGACATCCATACCTTTTCAAAAATATATGGCTTGTTTTTCTAGAGATCTATAGATTTTTTTTGTAATAATTCAAACAATGGACACTTAAAGCATGTGGCTTGCAGTTGGAGTAGCCTGTATTCAAACAAGAATATCTACTTGTAGAAAAATCAAAATGCTCCACCATTTTTTATAATGAAAAGTAGACTTCTAGAGTTATGACCCTACCAAATTTCATGTTCAAATGATTTTGTTACAATTTTTAGCATAAGTTTGAATACAACCTATGTACTTAGTCCCTTATCTGACAAGATGACCATAAATCACTCAAAAATTCATATCTTTAATTTTTTAACTCCAAAAATTCAAATAAAATTTTTTTTGAACACTAGACATATTGGGCTTTAAATCCATATATAATTTATAATATGATTATTGCTCAATTAGTGCAGTTAATTCATTTAATTCAGCCCATCCAAAATTGACTCTGCACATTCAGTTTTCCTTAAATCCTAAACTTCCAAAACCATGTCCAATGTGCATAAATTGTTGGTTTAATTAGCCCATGACATATTTTATCTTTTTACTCCAAACACTCACCAACTAACCCAAGTGTTTTATTGAGGTTTACACTTGAACATATCCTCCTAACCTAAACACCATTATCCCAAGTGTTTTAATAAGGTTTACACTTGAACCTATCCACCTAAAACTAAAACACCATTATCTCAAGTATTTTAATAAGGTTTACACTTGAACCTATCCACTTAAACTAAAAACACTCAACAAAGCTCATTACATTTGTTAAGGAGTGACCACATCTAAAAAGGTTTAGTTAAAAATCAACAATCAGAATACTATTATCGTTAAGGCGTGATTACGTCATATGACGAGTGGTCTTCTGACCGTTAAGGCGTGACCACATCTTATGGCAAATGATCTTCTGGCTCCTTTATTGGTTTGGACCTCAAAAGCCCTTAAAAGAGTCTTCATCAAATGTACTTATGCAATTGCATTATATTCATCACCTATAAATACACTTAGCAAATGCATTAGTATCACCAATGTTTGGTTATCATCAAAATCACAATTGGAGTCTTAGATCCTTAGGCCTGACAATCTCCCCCTCATTGATGATGACAAAACATTGGTGTAAAGGCATAAATAATTCTCCCCCTTTTTGAAATCAATCAAGAAGGGTGAGGTAAAGAACATAAGGGACAAATAAATGCTAATCTTAGGATGCTATATGGTTGGAAGTTTTGTGAGCATTGTCATTTGCTCCATAAAAAAATGAGTAGTTGATGGAGTTGCTTTCCCTCAACTCGTGAATAAGTTGAAAACACATATAAACTTTTCACACAAATTTTAAAAGATTACCAACCAATTATGAAACATGCATTGATGTACCATCAATCATACCAAGCTTCCTTTTAATAAAGTTCATACGTTCCTCATTAAAGGGTTTGGTCAAAATATCTGCAAGTTGATTATTTGTATCTATGAATTCCAATACAACATCACCACTTTGCACATGATCACGCAAGAAATGATGCCTTATGTCTATATGTTTAGTTCTAGAATGTTGTATGGGATTCTTTGAAAGATTTACAGTACTAGTATTGTCACATTTGATTGGAACACGTGTGACATTAAAGCCATAATCTTTAACTTATTGTTTGAACCAAAGAACTTGAGAACAACAACAACCAGCAGCAACATACTCCGCCTTGGCGGTTGATAATGCAACAGAAATTTGTTTTTTTACTACTCCAAGAAATTAACTTTGCCCAAGCAATTGACAAGTACTAGATGTACTTTTTCTATCCAATAAGCTTCTGGAAAAGTTTGAATCAGAATAGGTTAAAAGATTAAAAGATGCACTTTTGGGGTACCAAAGAACCAAATTTATAGTTCTTTTCAAATTTTTAAAATTCTTTTAACCGCGTGCATATGTGACTCCTTAGGTGATGATTGAAAACGTTCACACAAACAAACCAAATACATGATATCGGGCCTACTTGCGGTTAAATATAAAAGAGATCTGATCATACCTCGATATCGCTTTTCATCCACGGGTTTGCCGCTTTCATCCTTCCCAAGTTTGGTTATTGTAGCCAATGGAGTTTTACTTGATGAGATATTTTTCATTCCAAACTTTTTGAGAAGTTCCTTGGTGTACTTTGATTGATGAATGAAGATTCCCTCTTTTCCTTGATGGATTTGTAATCCGAGGAAAAACTTTTGGAGAAGCTTATTTCTAGTAATGGTGCCATTTTCATCAATTTTATTTCTAAACACCCACTTGGTACCAATAATAGGATGATGCTTAGGCCTATCAACTAAATTTCATACTTTATTCTTCTCAAATTGGTTGAGTTCTTCTTGCATAGCAAGGACCAAACTCTCATCATTGATAGCCTCATCTATGTTCCTCGGCTTATATTGAGAAAGAAAAGCTAGATTACCAAGGATTTTGAGTTGGTTTCGAGTACTTACCCCTTTGGAGGTCTCACCAATGATGAGATCTTGAGGATGACTTTTGGAGAAGCGCCAATCCTTTGGGAAGTTATGGATGTCCCTTTGTAGAGCTTGCAAGTGTTGAGGAAGTTGTTGAGAGCTTTCATTACTTGGTTGAGCTATCTCCCCCTCATTTTTAGAGCTAGTGAATGGTCCTTCATTTCCTTTATTTCCATGACCATCTCCTTTTCTATTTTCTTCATTGGTTGGATCAAGGTGGAGATCATCCAAGTTCCCTACAACATCATCCACAACAACTACCCTTCTGGGATCAAGTGTACTAGTTTCATCAAAAACAACATGCATAGACTCTTCTACAACTAATGATCTTTCGTTAAACACCCTATAGGACTTGCTATTAGTGGCATAGCCAAGAAAGACTCCCTCATCCGTCTTGGCATCAAATTTTCCAAGGTTGTCCTTGGTGTTTAATATGAAGCATTTGCATCCAAATAATCTAAAGTATGAAATCTTGGGTTTTCTTCCTTTCCAAAGCTCATAAAAAGTTTTATTTGTTAAAGGCCTTTTAAAAACTCTATTTGAAATAAAACAAGCGGTATTGAAGACCTCGGCCCAAAAGTATGAAGGTAAATCATACTACTTAAGCATAGTGCAAGCCATCTCAACCAATGTTTGATTTTTCCTTTCAACTACCCCATTTTGTTGAGAAGTTCTAGGAGAAGAAAATTTATGTGAAATACCAAAATCATTACAAAAATCTTTAAAACTTTCATTTTCAAACTCTCTACCATGATCACTCATTATAGTAGAAATACAAACACCTTTATCATTTTGAACATGTTTTGCAAGACTTTTAAAAGCATGAAAAGCATTATCCTTATGAGCTAAGAAACATACCCAAGTGAATCTAGAGTAATCATCAATGATGATAAATGCATAGTACATGCCACTAAGACTAGCATTCCTAGTAGGACCAAATAAATCAAGATGCAAAAGTTGAAGAGGTCTTCTAGTACTAATCTTATTCTTAAGTGCAAATGAGGATTTTGTTTGTTTTCCCATTTGACAAGGCCCAAAAACTCTATCCTTGGAGAATTTGATCTTTGGAAGACTAAAGACTAGATCATCCTTGCATAATTCTCCTAAGAGATCCATGATAGCGTGTCCCAATCTCCTATGCCACAACCAAGAGTCATTTTTCATAGAAACAAGACACTTGACATCTTGGTTGGCTAGGTTCTCCAAGTCAATTACATAGACATTACTAACTCTGTCTCCCTTGAAAATTATGATATTATCCATTAGTTTGGATACAACACAAGATTTAGAGTCAAAAGATACTTTGTAGCCTTTGTCACATAATTGACTAACACTTAAGAGGTTGTGTTTCAAACCACTCACAAGCAACACATCATCAATGCAAGAGGAGTTAGGACTACC
>CANYLF012990634.1:0-14539 GCA_948193215.1 Bocquillonia castaneifolia
ATTATTCAAAAAATTCCCTATTTTCATACTTAATAGGTATCATTTGAACAATTGGCCACGACATAAGATGTTTATTAATTCAATTCAAAACACAAGGAAAGAAACTGCTTCTTCATCACAATGAACATGTTTGCTCAACACATATGTTAACCTCGGCTAATTGTTAATATATCACTACTATATTTATTTACTGTTACCCGTATAACATCATGAATAAAATACAAAAAAATGTTATGCTGTACATAAAATAATTGGCCACTTTGCGAGCTAATTATGACATTGTAGAAAAATTAGCGTTTGGAATTGGGACAATTTTGGTCAGGTTTATGGCATTAATATCAGTATCCTGGGACAATTTTGGTTAGGTTTATGGCATTATTATCAGTATCCTACTGCTCTTGTATTTTTTCTTCTTATTAATTATACGAACTACATAAAAATATACGATGAATTAAATGATTTTCAAAATTGAATGTTATATAAATTAATAATCTCTATTATTTAATATATTTTTTTTGTTCCACTAATCATATTAACTTAGAGAAGTTCTACTATATATATATATATATATGTATGTGATACGAATCACTACCTTAGGCTAAAAAGGCCCATTGCATGCTAAGCTCATATTAGCCCTTTACATGTCCTGACACCTTATATATATATATGTATGTATGTATGTATGTGATACGAATCACTACCTTAGGCCAAAAAGGCCCAAAGGACCCATTGCATGCTAGGCTTACGTTAGCCCTTTACACGTCCTGACACCTTGAATCCTAAGTCAAGGGGGACTCTCATCACAAGGGGGGTTCCTAATCATAGGGGGACTCTAACTCATAACAATAAAGGAAGGACTCTTAAGCCTATTAGGACCAGGATTTCCAGGCTTAAGGGGATTGTTCCTACTACTATATAAACCCCTGCCATCTAGGGGATCATGTATTGCCTTCTTATCCATATACCTTTATTACTCTCAAGAGAATATCTCTAACTTAAGCATCGGAGTCAGACCCCAGGGACAACCCCAAGTCTACCCTTGTTTTGCAGGTTCTAGTGACTTAAAATAACTCAGGCGACATTCAGGCAAGGGGAACGTCCTAAGTGTTACATTGGTGTGGTGAGCATGTATTGTTTAATTCGAAAACAGTTGATTATGACGAATAACGACCCTCCCTATGGTTTACCTCCTAGTTTCTTTGGCTCAAGAAAACCTCCGGCATGGATGTCACAACCACCTAGAACCACTTAGGAGATTCCCCCCACTCAACAACCACCTAGAATTCTGGTCCCCACCGCTAATCTAACTCTTCAACGCACCCTAACTCTTTGGATTCAGTATCCAATTACACGTTCAAATCCTCAAACTCCAATACATCCCCCAATACCATCAGGAACACCTCCAATCACGCCAGATCCACCGGCAATGTCCATACCACCACTGGTTCCCCCAGTTCCATTAAGGCCTCTTAGAACAAATTTTAATGTCCCTTATTAGCCCCCTCCACCTGTTCTCCACCCAAATCCTACCTTTGCTCCAAACCAAGGAATCCTCATTCCTCGTCCAAATAATGACATTCCCTCTTCGCCAGGAGTGCAAGATCAAACTAATCTGGCCGTACTTTAAGGGCACCATGAGTATATTCCCCAATTTTTCCTACCTGCTGCGCCTCAGGGGACAATTTTGATGGCGAAAGGAGAGGAGTAGAGAATGACTTGGATGATGCATCTTTTCATCCTACTAACACAAGAGGAAATGATGGGAGTAGCATGATTAGCGCAACTGATGTAGCCACAATTTTGGATGAAGCATGTAAGAAGTTTGATGACAAAATCCAGGACATTAAAGGCTGGATAGAAACAAGGGACAAACAACCTAAAAAGAAAGCTAAGAAGAAAACACAGAAAGTCGCCCCCTCTATCATGGAGATTAAGGAGAAAATGCCCAAAAGGAGAGACGAGCAATTAGAAAGAGCAATAGCACAATAGGTGGAACAAGAAGAAGAAGAGACAAGCCAGGGAAGTCATTGGCAAGATGGGCATGCAAGATTTCAACTATGAGTTCAATTTAAAGAATGAGTCACCCTTGGCTCAACACATTCTAGATAAACCTATACCCAAAGGGTTTAAGTTCCCCACATTAGACATTTATTCTGGAAAGTCTGACCCGGCAAGTCACGTATACAAATTCTAGACATCTATGAGTGTCCAAACTAATGAGGACTATATAGGGTGCAAATTCTTCCCTACAACCTTACAGGGGCACGCTGCTGATTGGTACAAAACACTACCCCCTCACTCTAAACACTCCTTTAGACAACTCACCACAGCATTCAGGCAGAGTTTTGCAGGCTCCATCCAATAGAAAAAGGTGTCAGTAAACCTATTCTCTATCAAACAAAGGGAAGGAAAACCCTTAAGAAAATACATAGTGTGGTTCAATGATGAGATCGCCAAGATAGAAGATTTAAATCAGGGCGTAGCTTGCTCTGCTATGCTCCATGGTACAAGAAACGAAGAATTAAGGAAGGAATTATTAGCCAAGGCTCTTAACAATGTAGAAGCCCTAATGTCACTCGCCAACACAGCCATAAGAATGGATGATGGTCAATATTATCAGAAGAGAATGAAAGAATATAAAAAGGAGCTCTCCCCAAAGGGAGATAGGTGATCTCCAAAAACAAGCAGAAACTAAGGTGGTAATAATAGGTCTAAGAGTTCTAATCTGATGTGATCCAAGATGGCAAGCTTTGAATTCATACATGGAGTCTTGCAATTAATGATGTGATCCAAGATGGCAAGCTTTGAATTCATACATGGAGCCTTACAATTAGAATTCATGAAGATTGAATTCAAATATGAAGTATTTGTTGATGACATTGAGTTTGAAGATTGTTTGAATTATGAGTTTAATTGTATTCTAACAAGCTGAAAATCAAAGTCAAGTCAACAAGTCAAGAGGGTCAACAAGTCAACAACTCTATAAGACTAAGGAAGTCAACATTAGGGTTTCATTGAAGTCAGCCGCACCTTGTCATGCAAGCCTTGAGGCAGCCGCACAAGCCAAATCCAATTAGGAAGTTAAATTCGTATTTCCTGAACACAGCATATTGCTTCGGCCATAACTTTTGCTACACAACTCGGATTGATGCGATTAAAATTGTGTTGGAAAGAGGACTTAAAAATGTACAATTCATATGTTTTACACCTTTTCATTGGAGGTCTCTAAAGGGGTTGAAATTAGGTCATAAAGTCAGGGTTGTAATCTGTCAGCTTTCAGTTTCCAATTAGGTTTAGGATTTTTTTTTTATTTGTTTCCTTTGTTGGTTTGGAGTCTTGGCCGACTTTAATTGTTTCTTTAGGGTTAGAATCAGTTGTTTTTGAGCTCTATATAAAGGGCATGTATAGGCAGCTGCCTAACAGAATGGATTAATAAAAAAAATTATGTTTGCTTTATGCAACACTACAAGGCGTTGGCTTTTATTCTTAAGGTGTTCCTTTTGAATTTCTTGAAATTAAACTATGTTTAGTTTATTTCAATTCTATCTTTCATCAAATTATAATTATTGATCTTAGTTCCTTATAACTAAGGGTGATAGTTCCGTTTCAATTGCAAACTTTCAAGTTAGATCCTTAGGTTGTCGAATCAAACCTATTGGTATGGGTGTTTTCTCTATATAGAACTCGATCTTACTAGTTTGTGAATTCAACTAAGTCTAAAATAGTGTTTGAACGTATCAGTGGGTTTGGTTTCGTATTATAATCTCCCCAAATACACACCCCTTAATACATCCAGAGAACAAATCCTCATACACATCAAAGACAATAGAGAGAGGATAGAATGGCCAAGGAGGATGAGTTCATACACAACTGAAAGAAGGGACAATGGTAAGTACTGCCAGTTTGATAAAGATGTAGGCCATGATACAGAGCAATGCAATCACTTGAAGAAGGAGATAGAAAAGCTCATTCAAGCTGGGTCCCTTAGGTGATTTGTCAAAAGGGACGATCATGATAGACCCGCCTATGATAGAGATGTTTGAAGAAATGATAGGGAGACAGAGAGGCAGGATAACAAGCAAGAAGAAAGGCTTAGAGATCAAAGAGGCGATAGAGGAAAATATAGAAGGAATGAAAGAAAATAAGAAAGGAGGCAGGACCACAGAGATGATGAAAATAGTGATGAAGCTGAAGGCCATAGAAAGGCTAGAGGGGGGGGGGGGGCCTATTAAACACATATACGTAATTACAGGAGGAATTACAGAAGGTGATAGTTCTACAAAGAGAAAAAGGTTAGTTAGGTCCATCTATTCTGTTAATTCAAAAGCGGTTCCAGCAAAACAAATTGGAACAGTGTAAATTTCAGCAGCAGATAAAGGGGCAACCATAACCCCCCATGAAGATGCTTTAGTAGTCAAAGCGTTAATTCATAATCACATGGTCGACAACATACTAGTGGACACGAGGAGTTCAGTGAACCTCCTCACTCTGAAAGTATTTGATAAAATGGGGCTAGATCAAGCCAAGCTATCCCCTGTAAGCACTCCTCTAATTGGCCTAGGAGGCAAATCAACAACAATAGTAGGTTCGATCAAGCTTGAAGTAGAATTGGGCGAAGGAGACATAACCAAGGTGTTGCAAGCAGAATTTATGGTGGTTGATATCCCATTCGCATACAATGCTATTATTGGGCGACCAATCCTCAATGAAATGTGTGCCAACATCTGTATACGGTATTTACTCTTAAAGATATCTACCTCCAAAGGAGAGGCGATAATCAAAGGTGACCAAAGATAGGCCAGGATCGCCTATTTTCAGGCACTAAAAAGGGTGTTCTCAACCATTGTCATAGAAGAGAATATCCAACCAAAGGAGAATATCCAACGGCCTGTGGGAGCCGTTCAAAACAAAGCCTTAGGGTTGGGCAAAGAAATAAAAGTAGGACAGATGGACCCAGGAATCTTACAAGAAACTTTGCAAGCATTATTAGAATTTGAGGACACCTTTGCCTGGACTGAAGATGAACTGACAGGGGTTAGCAGAGAAGTGATGGTACATTAACTAAATATCGATCCGGCAATCGCCCCCATAGCACAGAAGAAAAGGAAGCACAACTGGCCCAAGCAGATCGCCATCAGTGAAGAGATCAATAAGCTAATGAAGATGAGAGTAATCAGGGAAGTCCAATACCCTGAATGGTTGGCAAATGTGGTAATGGTAAAGAAATCCAATGGCTCATACAGAATGTGTGTGGACTTTACTGATCTGAACAAGGCATGCCCAAAAGATAGGTATCCATTACCACAAATTGATCAGCTGGTAGACTCCACTACAAGCCATCAACTACACTCATTACTGATACTAAATCTGGATACCACCAGATACCAATGCACCAACCAGATGAAGCCAAAATCACATGAAGACACTTATTGCTACACTAAGATGCCCTTTGGCTTAAAGAAAGCAAGAGCCACCTTCCAAAGAATGGTCAACAAGATGTTCAAACAAAATATAAGCAGAAACATAGAGATCTACGTGGATGATATGATAGTCAAATCAAGGCAGGCAGAGGAACATCCTAAGGATTTGAGAGAGGTCCTTGAGACTCTTAAAAGATTCAACTTGAAATTAAACCTAGAAACAATGTGTATTTGAAGTCAAATCAGGAATATTCCTAGGATTCATGGTATCTCAAAGGGGGATTGAGGCCAACCGAGATAAAACCAAGGCGATTATTAACATGGAACCACCTAAAACACTTAATGAAGTTCAGAAACTCAACGGGCGAATCACCACCCTAAGACGATTCATTTCCAGCTCAACTAAACGATGCCTATCATTTTTTAAGACCTTAAAAGATCCCAAAAACTTTTAATGGTTAGATGATGATTGAGTAAAGGCCTTCCAAGAAATCAAGACATTTCTGACATCCCCTTATTGTTGAGTAGGCCAATAGAAGGGGAAACCATATACCTTTATTTAGCCACTACGGAGGAAATAGTGGCAGTGGTTCTTATAAGAGAAGAAGAAGGTGAGTAGTTGCCCATCTATTACATAAGTAAAGTGTTACATGAAGCTGAGCTTAATTACCCAAGATTAGAAAAGCTAGCCTTTGCACTCTTAATAGCAACACAAAAGCTAAGGCATTACTTTGAGCCACATCCAGTAGTAGTCAGAATAGACAGCCCCCTACGAAAGGTGTTGCAAAAAGCAGAGGCCTCAGGGAGAATCACTGAATGTGCGATCCACATTGGAAGCTTGGGAGTTACCTATGAATCGTAAAAAGCGTTAAAGGCCCAAGTGTTGGTAGACTTCACAGCATAGATGACGCCAGGAGAACCCATGCCCAATAAGAAGATTTCCCCATGGAAACTAATGGTAGATGGTGTAGTCTACTCAATAGGGGCAGGCATCGGTATCTTAGTCAAAGCACTAGATAAGATAGAAATCAAATATGCAGCTAGGATAGGGTTCGCCACTTCCAATAATGTGGCTGAATATGAAGCCGTCATCTTGGGGTTACAAATCTCCCTAGAAATAGGCATCACATATTTGGAAATTTATAGTGACTCATAGCTAGTTGTGAACCAAGTCTCGGGCATTTTCCAAGCAAATGAAAATATGACCAAGTACGTCTCCATGGTAAAGCAACTCATAAGAAGTGATGGTCAATGGCGAATTTCACAGATCCCCAAAATAGAAAATCAAGGGGCACATAGCATTGCAAAGATATAGGAGAAGGCATGGTGATCCCTAATGTACTAATCGAAGAAATAAAATCCCCTAGTATCGCCAAGGCCAATATCTTGCCGGTTGAAGACAACAGAGGATGGATGGAACCAATTATCTAGTACTTGGAAAATGGCATCCTACCAAACGATCCAAGGGAATCAAGAAGGTTAATGAGGAAAGTCGCCGAATACGCTTATAAGGAAGGGGAACTTAGAAAGAGGTCCAAAAGTCAACCTTGGCTCAAATGCTTTAGTGAAATTGAAGCAGATTATGTGTTAAGGGAAATTCACGAATGAATAGGAGCCATCCATGAAAGAGCTAACGTGCTCGCTAGAAAGGTGATCCTAAGAGGATACTATTTGCCCACTATAAAAAGGGATGCTAAGAATTTGGTGTCCAAATGTGAAGCATGCGAATATCACACCAACATACATCATAAGCGAGTAGAAAGCATTCCCCAATAGGGAGTGAATGGCCATTCGCCCAATGGGGGATGGACATCCTAGGACCGTTTCCCATAGCCAAAGCATAGAAGAAATTCTTAATAGTGGCGATTGATCATTTTACTAAGTGGATTGAAGTAGAAGCAGTCCCAACAATTACATCTCAAAGGGTCCAGGAATTTTTTTTCAAAGAGGTTATATGTAGGTTTGGGATCCCCCACACTCTCATTACGAACAATGGCACACATTTTGCTTCTTAAGCATTTAGGAACTTTTGTGAGGCTTTTCGAATTAAGCAGAAATTCTCCTTAGTTCACCATCCTCAAACTAATGGACAAATAGAGTCAGCTAACAGGATCATTCTTCAAGACAAAACTAGCAGAGTAGATCATCTATTCAATGTCCTATGGTCCTACAGAAAAACTCCAAGGGACCCCACAAGTTAAGCCCCATTCGCCCTGTGTTATGGTTCTGAAGTAGTGGCCCTAGTAGAAATTGGGGAAAGGAACTTCAGGACTGAAGAACTCACACCCATTAATGAGAAAGAGCTTCGACTAAACTTAGACCTATTGCCAGAAAGGCAAGAACAGAGTCAGGAAAATGGCATCCATGAAGGAGAAGTCAGAGTCAGGAAATTGATGTTGTGCTGCATCATGAAGCTTCGCCCGATATTTGATAAGGGTTCCACCAACAGAGCGCTTTAAGAAGTCTAGTTCAGCTACTTTAGAATGTTGAAGGGCGCTATTACCCTCAACCTGCGTGATTTTAGCTTGTAAGGGTTCAACGTTCGCCTTTAAATCAACATTCTCCTTCTCTAGTTGGTTCACCTTCTCAGTCAGTGATTGCAATTGTACTTCGAGATCAGCTTTCTCTTTGCTACACTTCTCCATTATTCGTGCTTGGTTTTGTCCTACTTTTTCATCAACTCAGCCTCCGCCCCAGCAGTCGCTTTATCCACTGCGGACTTGACTTGAGCTTGCACATCTGTCACCGTTCTCTTATGGGCTGAACGCTTTGCCTGATATTTATATTTCATTGTTCGGACAAGGTTCAACATCTGAAAAGGATACACAAGAAAAAGTTAGCAAATTGGAGTATATAAAGTAGAAAAGAAAAAAAAAAGATGTAACAGGGTATAAATAAATTGGCCGAAAGGAGGTGTTCCTGAGCTTGTAAGGCAAGTGCATTATGGGTTAGCCTAAAAAGACCTTCCATGTCAGCAGGAAGGCTTATTTCCCTGTTGATCAGGGTAGCGACTCGGTTGTCTTTGACGGTGGGATTCCCCAGGTCATCCACCCATCCCTGGGCATAAGAACTAACATCAGCAAGCTCGCCCTCAGAGCTAGAGGACCCATCATTAATGGTCTCGAATAGTTGAGGACGAGTCTTCTTTGGCGCAGTTGATGCCTTTAAAACAGCCTTCACCAATCTTTTCCTCTTTCGAGTCACCTTAGAGGGCTTTTGCTGGGGAGCTTCAAGGACTGTTGAGTCCAAAGGAGGAGTTGGTTCGGCAGTAGCAGTTGTATCAACTCGTGGGGGAGAAGTTAAAGGGTTCACCCCTGTTTCTACAGCTCCTACTGCGGCCATCATAGCAGCATATATAATTGACTCTCGGCATCTATGCAAAAATGAATAAAATAAATGTAAGTTAAAGGGAGAAAGAATAAATACCATCAGATGGTGAATGGCTAGGGCCGCTAGCTTCAGTCTGTATGTCAGCTTCTTCTTCTTCTTCTGAATCTTATCAGATTCATTCACTAATCGGGGGCCAAAGGTTCTGGTTTTAGGGACATAATCCTCCCCATAAAGGTATTTTTTTAGAAGGGTCTGAAGGTGAACTTTGGACTGTTCGTCTAAATGTTGTGCAACCTCCACATAAGTGCTATCTAATGTCCTCACTCGTTTGGGTTTTATAAGTGCTGTAGACCAACTGCTAGTAATTTTACCCCACTCAGTTTCACAGGGCACTATATAAAAATTGTCTCTCCACCCTTTCAGGTAGTTTTTGAGACCCTCAAACCTTTTCTTGATCACCTGGAGGGTAACGTACTTAGAGGTCCTTACTCTTTCCACTATGCTATATGCGTTTAGGAATATTTCGGGGGTAAGGGTGTAGCCTTTTGGTTTGCATAAGATCGAAGTGGCGATGAAAAGTTTATAAGCGTTTGGATGAAGGTGAGACAAAGGACATTGAATGGTTTCTAAAATTTTTTAGAGAGAAGGGTCTAGAGGGAACCAAAGGCAACTCTCCATAGATTCCTTATAAACTATCTTTTCATTAGGACCTAAAGTTTTATTGGTGAAGCTACCCTCCTTGGGTAATCTCACTCTGTAGCCCTCCGGGTGACCGCCATATCTAGCGGTAAAAAGGTCTAGGTCAGACTCTATCATTCTAGCTGGGTGAAGGTCCATAGTGTCTTTGGGCTGTTTAAGGGCCATGTGTTTCATTTTAAAGCCTAGAGGAGGAAAAGGTTGAGGGGCGACTCCTACGGTACTATTGCTAGAGCTAGAAGACTTAGTATCACTGTTTGAGGGGTTGTAAGGTTTATCGTCTAACGGTAAGAAGGGGCGAACTATCTTTAAAGGTTTTAGGTTTAAGGAGTTGGAGGCATTTTGAGGTGTTGATCTGTTGGCTCGAGGTTTTGGCCTTGGGCGAATGGGTTGGTTGACACCGTTTGATGAATCAGAGGAAATTAAGATGATAGACAGTCTGGCTTGGGGGGTTGATGTAGAAGATGAAGAGGTTGATATGTTCAAGGATGGGATCACCATGAATGGCCTAAGTCCTACCCAGAAAAAGTTCCAAGCAATTATCAGAAAAAAGAACTAATGGTTATCGCAAAAACCATAAACAACAGACACATACCAGTAACTTAAACCTATTTTCAAGCAAGCATTTTGTTAGAAAGGTCAAGGACATATGCACAAACTCCCACAAGTTAAGGGCATTCGACTAAATGCACATGGATATCATAATGTAAAGCAGTAAACAAATGATGGCAAACGCAAACAGTGTGTTTAGATACAATCTTCATTCAAATCACAAAGTCCCAGAAAAATGTTTAAAGTGCAGATGGGATCAAGATACATAGATTAAACAGGTATGATTGAAAATGGAAGACACTAGAAAAGAGAAGACTTACTGTTGTTGAGGAAGCGTTTCGACTGGCTCGGCAAATGGCTTGTCGGTAGGAGTAAAAACGTTGGTGTAAAAAGGAAGTAATGGTTACCGGAGCACTAAAAGGTCTGTTGAAAGTTGTTGCCGGTAGGGAGAAACGATGTGTGAGGAAGATGAGAGAGAAAATGAAAACTTTTGAAATAGTTAGGATAATTGAAGAGGGAAACTGAGCGGTTTTTGTCTAAGAGACGTGGATGGTTTCACCTAGAAAACTGAACTAACATGACTACTCAATGGGACACGTGTCGGCAGGAGCCGTTTGACATTTATGACAACCTTCAGTATTCTCTGACACTCGCTCGTTTAACAATAGTCTCCTAAGGGAAATGGGTTAATGGGGGTGATTCTCAGAAAGTTATGCTTCCGAATGGTTCGCCTTTGTTCCAAAAAAAAAAGTTATCGCAGAAAGGATTGCCACAACTGAAATTACCCTCAAGCTAAGTCTTTGACAATAGCACTGCTGGGGGGGACTTGTGATACGAATCACTACCTTAGGCCAAAAAGGCCCAAAGGGCCCATTGCATGCTAGGCTCACGTTAGCCCTTTACATGTCCTGACACCTTAAATCCTAAGTCAAGGAGGACTCTCATCACAAGGGGGGTTCCTAATCTTAGGGGGACTCTGACTCATAACAATAAAGGAAGGACTCCTAAGCCTATTAGGACAAGGATTTCCAGGCTTAAGGGGATTGTTTCTACTACTATATAAACCTCTGCCATCTAGGGGATCAGGTATTGCCTTCTTATCCATATACCATTATAGCTCTCAAGAGAATATCTCTAACTTAAGCATCGGAGTCAGACCTCGGGGACCACCCTAAGTCTGCCCTTGTTTTGCAGGTTCTGGTGACTTAAAATAACTCAAGCGACATTCAAGTAAGGGGAACGTCCTGAGCGTTTCAGTATGTATGTATGTATACATATGCACTTTTCAGTGTACATAATATTAGTTGGATTTTTTTTATGTAGACTTATTAGTATTTACTAGATATATATTTATCCTCAAATTATAAATATGTAAGTTATTGTATTAACGTTACTCATTAATATAAATATTACTAAAAAAAAGCAACAGCGCAACGCCTGGCCTATCGCTAGTAAATGTAACAATTAAGTTTCACTATTTGCAATGAATTTTTAAATTTCAAAAGTACATTAGCGGTTTGTCTATGCCAACGTGACTCGCAATTTTCTAACAAAGCAATTAATATTAAATTAACAATCAGTAGAAAGAGGATATTGACAATATCTACCATTTTTCATGCAGAGGAAGAACCTCTCATAGGCAGATGCCATTTTATCAGAAGTAAACATAGAAAGTGCATATTCCTTGCAAGCCATACCTTTTTTTTCCAATATTTTTGGCCCATCTCTTATTACAAACTCTAATGCCTCAACAAGTGACTTGACATTAGGTGAAAATGTATAACCAAATACTTCATTCACCACTACAGTCCCAACAATGCTTGGATAATTTGGAGCCAACACTGGCTTCCCACAATTCATTGCCTCTATTAATGTAAGATCCAGTCCTTGAGGTCTTAAAGTTGGGTTAACAAAAACGTCAATTGCATTGTAGAAATCTGAAAGCTGTGATGATCCCAATGGACCTAATACCTTCACATTAGGACCCAATTCAGCATACCTTCTACCCCAAGGACCTGAACCTGCTACAAGTAAGAATACATTTGGGTGGTGTTTCCTGATAATCGAAAATGCCTCGTACAGCAATGGATGTCCCTTATCCCTAACCAATCTTCCTGCAACTCCCATAACAAGACTTGCATTTTCAGGGGCACCGTATCTTCTTCTAAAACCCATTCCGGCTTCTTGGTCCTCAACAAAATTTTCCTTGTCTACACCATTAAGTATGACATGGACATTTCTCTGTGGAAGCTGATAGATGTTTACCAACACCTCAGCTGCACTATTGCTTATGCATATATGATGTTTGTAGCTCGAAAAGAATCTGATTTCATCGATAAGCCTTGGCATTGATTGTTGAAGCTCTGTCATTGGACCTGGTAGAAAACCGTTTGGATTTGAAAACTGCTCTACGAATAACTTGGAGTGCATAATTTCATACCAAATTCCATGCCATGTTACTGCTAAATTAGGCACCATTTTTGCTCTCCAGTGAGGCAGTGAAACACTCTCAGTATGCACATAATCAAAAGCTCCGTTGGAATTTACCCTATTGAAAATCTCAAATGCTAGAGAACAGTTAACGGAACCATGATCATTAGCAGCAAAATACACATGAAGATTGCCTTTATGAATATCAACATGAGGCTTCCTATCTGATGGAACAGTGAATACATGAATTTCATGACCTCTAGCAGCCAGAGAATGGTACAAAGTAGAAGCATGGCGTTCCATCCCACCAGGTGCTGAATCAATTGGCCATGTCTTAGAGAAAACTGCAAGTTTTAGCTTCTCAAATGTTGGTCCAAAACAAAGCTTGTTCCATGGAAATTTAGCACTTCTAAGGTCACCACTAAATGAACTTCCCTCTGGAATATATAACAATGGTTCTCGACTTACATGTCTAAATCCAAATACCAACAGATAAAATGAGGTGAAGAAAAAGGAAACAATTAGAATTGTTGAAAATCTAAAAGAAATATGATTAGAAGATGAAGAATACTTGTTGAGAGTTTGGTGTTTGAAGCGCATTGCTACCCAGAAACACAGTCTCAAAGCACAGCTTTCCTTGTTTTGATGCAAACCATATACAACTAAATAAATTGGGTAATTAATGCTTCATTTATCTAATGTTATGTACACATGTAGGTAATTAATGCTTTGCTCCATGTATGCCGGATCTCCTCGAGCTTATGCAACTTTTTGTGACTGCACATGGTTTCTTTAAAATTTGTCAACTCTTCATTTTGTCAATTCCAATTTTCAAGCTTTGAAGAAGCTGGACGGTCCCACTACTTTTAGAGGGCAATATATATATAATAAGGCAAATCCTATGATAATCTCAACTTGATTGCTAAAATATTATCAACAATATTTTTTTGATAAATTATTATTAACAATATATCATTTATTTTGAAATTTATTCATATTTTCTCAACACTTAATTTAAATAAATAATTCATTTATTATTTAAAAACATAAATTAATAACAAACTCAATAAATTTAAAACAATAAATGTTAATGTCCCAAATTGGGACATCCCAATGAGGGTATTTATGTAATATAAAAATAAAAATATTTTTGTATCTCAAAATGATGATCCATTAATATGTATTGAAAAACTCAAAAATTTTATATTGAAGACAAAAATGCCCCTTTGGGATGTCCCAAACTGGGATTTTAATCATTATCCAATTTAAAAATCTCTATTTAGTTTTCATATTTTATAGAAAATATCAGTATTATCAAAATCCGAAATAAATACATATCTATTTCAATTGTTTTTTTTTATAGGTGATAAAAGCTTTTTTAGATGACCATAAGGAATGGCCTCAATCACTGAAATAAAAATGTTTCAGGACAACAAATTACATCACCAGTTGTATAAGAAAAAAAAAATAATGTTTTACCAAGAAAAAGGCAACAAAAATGGCTCTATACAAATATTCAAATTGCTATTCTAATCCCTTAAAATGCACATGTTTCTGCACTTCCATATTTGTTACCGAGAAGCATCCAAAGTGTTTTCCAAAAAGCTCTTTGATAAGTACCCGAAACCAAATTGATCCATTTACCGTAAGTCACAAACCGATTCTGGAAGGACGAATTAGATCCCTGCCCATGCTAGTGCTTCCATCCATATTTTTGGGGCAAAACTACAATGCATAAGGATATGTGATTGACTCTCTATAGCACTGCAACATATTGCATTTTCTAATGGAAGGAAATGACAATGATAAATAAAAAAAATCTGGTAGGCAGACTTTCATGAAGGGCATTCAATGTAAAAGATTTGAATTTAGGCATAGAACATGACTTCCATATATCACTAAACAAATCAAAATTCTGATTAGAAGCATTACCAAAGAAGGCCAAAGTCCATGATTTAGCAGTATACATGCAATCCTTCTCTAGAGTCCATGCAATGGAGTCATGAAGATCAGGTTGCAAAGTCACACCTGAAATCAGATTTCTGAATTGTTGTAGAGAGCCCAAATCAGTCATGCGCAAACTTCTGAACCAAGCAGGCTTGCCAGTGTAT
>CANYLF012991955.1:0-10147 GCA_948193215.1 Bocquillonia castaneifolia
ACTGCCAAAAGGAAAAGGAAAGGAGACAATGGGTCCCCTTGCCTAACTTATGCATAGTGAAAGGTGGAGTTGGAGAGCCATTAACTAGAACTGAAATCTTTGAGGAGCCTAGCATGTTCATAATCCAAGAAATCCATACGGAATCAAAATTCATTCTAGTCATAATCTCCCTAAGAAAACTCCAGGATAAACTGTCAAACGCTTTATGGAAATCAAGCATAAGAAGGAAAGCTTTATCTCTCTTGCGTTTAACTAGATGAATCACCTCTTTAGCAATGAATGAGCACTCATGTATATTTCAACCTTTCACAGAAGCATGTTGACTATCTGATATAAGAAAAGGCATAAAAGGAGATAGTCTAGAAACCAGTACCTTGGATATAAGCTTGCAAAAGCCAGTGACCAAACTAATAGGCTGAAAATCCTTCAAATTCACAGCTCCAACCACCTTTGGAATAAGCACTAAGGAGTAATTGAGGTCTGTAGGAATCCAACCCATATTATGGAATTCAACAAATAATTGAGAGACATCATTCTTGATGAAATTCCAAGCCCTTTTATAGAAAAAAAAATAAAGCCATCGGGTCCTAGGGCTTTAAAATCATTACAAGACATTAGAGCATTGGAGATCTCTTCACCTGTGAAAGGAGCAACAAGTGCAGTTAGTTGATCTTGAGAGAGAGTAACAAAAGGTAAAGCACTAAGATCAAATGGAACCTCAGAATCTTGAATAAAAAGGTCCCCGAAAAAATTCCTGATTGCCAATCTCATGTCATCTGGATTCTCATAATAATTAAACCCATCACTGACTGAAATAATAAGATTATTACGATAATGCACAGAAGCAACAGAGTGAAAAAATTTAGAATTTTTGTCACCCTCCAAAATCCATTTGATACGGGATTTTTGTCTCCATAAAGATTCATTATTCTTTGAAGCTAAAACAAAATCAGATCTTAAAGAGGACAGCTCCTCCATTTCGGACTGAGAGAGGGATCTAGAGTCTTGAATGATATCAAATGCGTCAATATTTTTTTGAAGAGCTGTAATAGAGTTAGCAATATTACCAAAGGAAGTAGCATTACATTGCTTCAAAAAATTCCTCATATGCTGAAGCTTAGCACATAGAGTTGCACCAGAATTTCTGCTTGAGAAAGAGTCCCATTCAACATGAATAAGAGAGCCAAAATCTTGTACCGTCCACCAAGCATCAATTGGTCGAAAAGGCTTGGGACCCCAGTCTACCTTATTATCCAAATTGAATAGCAAAGGGACATGGTCAGACATACATCGAGATAGAGCAAGCAGAGAGACATTAGGCCAAAGAAGATTGACATTAGAAAAGAAGAAACAACGATCTATTCTTCAATAGGAAAGGGAGTTTTGCCAAGTAAATGAACGTCCCTTCAGAGGAGTTCCAATCATCTCAGTCTCATTGATAAACTCCTAGAATTCAATCATGGAGTTGGAGAAGAAAGTGCAATTCAACCGTTCATTAGGGAAAAAGACCTCATTAAAATCACCTACCATCATAATAAACTCATTAAACTGCAAAAAAGGGGTTAGCAAGAGGCATAAACAAGCACAAATCGGAAAGGTTTTGAATCCCATGAGAAGTCCATAGATAACCAACGAGTACCATGCTGGAAATTACTAGGAGTAATTAAGGATGAATTCCAAATTAATCTTAAACCTCCCGAAGCACCATTAGAGGGAGTGAAAAAATGTCTGAAGTCCAAATTAGGCCAGAGCAAACGAGCTAAGAAAATATCAAAGTCCTGCTGTTTTGTTTCGACTAACCCAAGAAAAGAGAGATTATATTTTCTAAAAATAGATCTGATGAGGTGCTATTTATTACGGAAGCGGAGACCGCCTCTACAATTCCACATAATAAAGGAAAACATATTCATAAGGAAATAAAATTAACCTTGAAAAGAAAAGCACAGCTCAGTGTGTTCTTGCAGCTATATCCTTGATCAGATTACTCTCCAACAGGTTAACAATAGCATTATGCTGACTTTCTTTGAACAAACCCGATGCAAGACCCATCCTCCAAGTATTCTCAATTTCCAATTGGAATCCCGCTGAATGGGAATAAGAGTTGCTCTATTCTCAGGCCGAGAACCTGCCAGAGCATTACAATTTTGAATCCCATCATCCGACAAATTCACATTGGCAATCTGTGAACCAATACCATCATCCATAGCTAGCCCCTTTTTTGGTATGATTTTCTCAATCTTCCTCTTGCCTGTGTTAACAAAAGGAGTGACTTGCACCAAGGGCATGTCTTGGGTTTCAGGAACAAAATTAGCGGCCTCCTTTACTTCACCATCTTCAAGGGCTGCGAAGGAATTATGGACCTCTACATTTGCAGCTGAGGACTGAACTGAATTAAAATCCTCATCTAAGTAGACTGATTCATTCACAATGATATCATCCAAATCATCAAAAAGGATGGGATAATCAATTTCTTGGACATCAACCTCAACTGATTTCTCCCCCACAATGAGGCTGAAAATTCTGTTACAGTTTCGTGCATTAGTAGAAACTAACACCAATGCAGTGTCTAGTTTGTCTCTAATGTAGACTGATGGATGAATTTTCAGGATGTCTCCAATCTTCCCTGCGATAAGTTTAAAAACTGGTTCGTCCCATAGATTAAAAGGCATGCCAATAATTCTCAGCCATGTCAAATGTAACTTACTGGTGAAAAAGGTTCAATGTTTAAGAAAACATAGAAGAATTCATTGGATCCTAATGGAGTCTCATTCAAGAAGGAATCTTTACCATCAGGAGACTTAAACTTGATCAGTACAAAATGTCCCCTAAGGAAGGAAACAGTTTTGTATGAGAAGTTGTGTTCGGCTAAAATTATTTTAGCTTTAAAAAGGTAATCAGTATCCTTTGCCTTCGCTACAATGGAACTTGAAAGCCTAGAGAAATCACCCTTTGGAACGTAAACAATAGATTCAGGTTTCTTGAAGCCATGAGTAACCTGTGCATAGGTGCGTTCATCCCTTTTTGCATTAGGAAGAGGCCTAGGTTGTCTCGGAAGAAGCTTGATGGGTTGTGTCTTCTTCTTTGATTGCTCATAAGCTTTTGGATGGTGAGCAAAAAAAGCCCTCATCTTAAGAGAGCCAAAAGAGACGCTATTGATATTCTTCAAGACATGAAAAGGACACTGATTCCCCTTTATACGTAAAAACCCAAAATTGAGTCCAGTATGTTTTTCTTCCTAGCAATAGTAACAGTGCCATGAACTCCATGCTTAGGAAAGACATTCGTCAATGCAATGGCGTCCAAACTTGAAGGAAAGTCTTCAAAATAAATGACTCTGGAGTTAAAGGGGTTTGGGTTGGGAGGGTGATGAGTTTGGATGGTTGATCTAGGTGGATTACCACCATTGTGGTGGCCGGTAGGGTTCAAATTTTGAAAGTTAGGGTTTTGGGTTGAGAGGTTAGGGGTAGGCATTTTTTTTTGTCTTTATTAATTGTTAATACTTCTATCAAGCTAAAAATAAAAAAGGGACAAAACATTGATCACATTAGACTTATTTTTGAGAAATAATTTTCATAAAATATTTATTTATATTGTTTGATAATAATAATCAGAAAATATAACTTTTTTTTGGAAATTCAGTACATATTACAAAATATTACTTTTTTTCAATAAAAAAATATTAAAATATCTAAATTCATCATAACTTTAATTTTAATTGTTTTGGGAAATGTATTAAAAATAATAATTTATAAATTTTTTAATGACTGGTAAAGTGAACGACAACTAATTCCCGATAATATTTGATGGCGATGATGATCAAAAGTTATTATAGACAGTTAGAATGTTAAATTGTACATTTAATATTTTTTTTTAAATTATTTTGTCTTGAAGATTTAGGAAAATGACTTCATTTTTTTTAAAGGAAAACATTTTTTTCTAGAAAACAACTTAATTTTCTCCATAACTATTAATTTTCTCCATGACTAGATAAAAATATTTTTTCAATAATTAATGTTTTCAATTAATGTTTTCAAATGCATCAAATACTAGAAAATCTAAAAAGTATTTTTCTAAATTTTTTTCACGAAATTAAGGTTTAGTCTCTTTTTTGCAAATGGAATATATATATTTTAAAAATAGGATAATAAATATTTTTGAAGTTCTTACATTCCAATTTTATTAACAATTGAATGTGGATGAATAATTTTATAAAATGTGTAGAATACATATACAAATGCCAAAAAAAAAAAAAAATCTTTATATGATAAGTAGGATTTTAACCTTGTTAAAAATTATTCTTTATACACAAGTTGCGTAATAGGAAGGTGGCAAAAGAAAACGAATAAGAAAGTTTTAATAGACTCTTGAATTCCTCCAAACTTTATTTCATAATCGCTTATTAAAATTGAACTTTATGAATATAATAGTTGAAGTTAGGCTGTAATCGTGCTAAGCAAAGCCGAATTTTAAAATGTTCAGACTCAGTTCATTTATTAAATGAGTCGAACTCGAGTCAGTGATGGAGTCAGGATTTCTAATTAAGGGAAGCTAAAATTAATTTGCCAGTTTCCGACTTTAAATAGACGCAGAGCATAATAATACTATAAATTATAATTTTATGCAAATAAATAATATAATAAGAGTCATATACTTATAAATTTGATAGACATTTTTAGACCTTTTTATATATAAATAAATAGATTCATTTAATTTGTTAAAAATATTATTAGTCCATTAATTTTGAGACTCAAAGATAAATTTAAAAGGGCCAAATTTAACAGGACATAATTTTTTACATATATTACAAGTATATATTAGCAGTATTTTGGAAGGAGAGGGGGCCCATGGCCCCTCTTGTCCCCCCTCCCTCCATCATCGGCTCGAGCTTATTTAGTAAATGAGCCAAGCTTCTCTATACTCATGTAGTGTTCAAGAGTCTAAGCAAGCTTGTATCGAGTTTTTATTTTTTTTATTTTATAACTATTAATTTAAAATGATTCTATTATAAAATTATTTCTAAAAAATAATACTCTCAACATAATGTACATAAATTATAATTTAAATTTGAAATTTATGGTTATAAATATAATAATGACTATTTTTAATAATTAAAATATATTTATAATATATATAAAAGAATGTGATGAGATGCTTTCATATGACGAAAGCGAAACTCTATTATGCAAAATGTAAATATAATATTAACTCGTGTATTTATGAATTTTTATCCATCATTGTACTGTATGTAGAGCCAATCTCCACTTGACCGTCATAACAGTTTAAAAATCTAAAAAAATTATTAGAAGACAAGAAATCAGACTTAATATTCTAAATTCTTTTCTTTGATAAAGGAGAAAATTTTATTAAAATCCACAACGCAGTGGATTAAAAAAAAGCTTCTATACTTAAAGTGCTTGCGCACAACTACAACATCGAACATCAAAAAAAGGAGAGAATACAAATCAAAAATAAATTGTCGATACAAACGAAAGAAATTTGCACTAGAATAAATAAAGTCCCGAGAGTTATTTCTAACATTGAAAGCAGCTCTAAGTGCACAATTGAAGGCCAATTGATCAAAGTTACGTTCCTTATTTTAGAAAATTAGCCTATTCCTCATTTTCCAAATTTTCCATGTTAACAAATAACTAAAGCACATACATAAGCTAAGGTAGTTGTTGTTATAAACCAAAGATCTCCGTTGAGAAAAGAAATCCATGATACCCAAGCCAAATTGCAGCTGAAAAACAATGGACCAAACACGTTTTGCTAGCATGCAATGCAAAAAGTGTGTGATTGGTATGTTCTCGTATAAGGCAAATAGAGCAAAATGACTAATCTTGAGGAATTATGCCCCTTGAAGAGAGAAAATGCAGAGAAGATAATATATTATGCAATGCCTTCCAAGTGAAGAAAACAACACTCGAAGGAATAGGGGTCTTCTAAACAAGCTTCCAAGAAAGTTTCCATCCAAAGGAGGAAAGTTCTCGACCTCTAGAAGAATTAACGATCCTAGCAAAAGTGATAAGAGTATACCTGTCTGCACTATTATTCCACAAATGTAAATCAAAATGATTGTTAAGAGTAAGGGAAAGGAGGACTGTCATCATGATATTCAACTCAGCTTACTTAGCCAATTGTGGATGCCTCTTCCACTAGAAGTTCCAGAGATCATTAGTTCCCGAATTTAAGATGTTGGAAACAATAAATATTGCTGCCTGGACAGATTGTAGATTGTCGACAAAAGATCCTTCAGGACCGCATTGGTAGCCTATCTATCCAGCCAAACGAAAGTAGAAGCTCTATTCCCAACTTTGATACTATAATTAGACAAAAACAGTTTATTGATTTTATCCAAAGATGAGCAATTCCTAATGCCTTTCCAAACAAGGAGGGGTTGCCTCAGAGTCCCAGCCTGAATGACGACTGCAACACTACACTTTTAAGGCGGTAGGATCTACTGTGGGAGTCACCACTCGAACCAGCATCAGCAACATCTTATTTGGTGTGCATCTTGATTCCTTTTAAGAAATGCACAGACACTTTGACCTCAGAGATTCTGGGATCGGATTACTGCATTTCCTTAAAATTGTGATTCATGCCACTCTTAGTAGTATAATAACATTCATTCCCACTATTAACAGTTTATAAGAAAAGCGATACAACCAATTAACTTATATATTACATACAAAGCATGCTTTTTGTGGGTTTCTATTACAACAAACAAGTAGGGATGGCAAAAAAATCCGAACCCGATGGGGACCCAAATTACCAACCCCGATTTGATCGGGTATGGGGATGGGGATGGGGAATCCCCGATTTATGAAAAGCGGGGATGGTACGGGGATGGGATGACCCTTTATCCCCGACCCCGACCCCTATATATATATATATATGCTGTTGGAAAAGAAAAATAAAATGGGCTGTTATATATAGATATATATGAACTTATTATGGTATTTTTTCTGTATTACGTATTTGGTTAAATTAAATGTATTTTATATTTTTATTTATCATTCTATTTAAATAAAAAAAAAATAAAATCCCTGTTCTCTGCGGGGATTCTCCAATGGGGATGGGGATGGGGATGGTAGTAGGGGTCCCGCACCCCCCCGCCCCCATTGCCATCCCTACAAACAAGGATTTGTTTTACAGATTACCAAATCAAATTATTAATAATTTACATACAAAAGATGTTATAAAACAAGCAATTAAACATAAAAAGACCTAGGTTTCTACCATTTTTGCCTACTTTGAATACCAAAAAAAACATTATAAATCATTTTCATGCATTTTTACATCTATCTAAGTCATAAGAAGGTTTTAGAGTTCCCTAGAATTGCTTAAATCCGAAGAATAATGCATTTTAAAAAAAGAAAATTGCCCAACAGCAGTGCAAATGGCCCAACACCAGTGTGCATCGGTGTTTGTGTCCCCAATGCCACTATGGCACTAGCGTTTGTGTCTCTAACGCTAATGCAATTTCAGCAAACACAATTTTCCCCAAAAATACATAATAAAGGCAAAAATGCATGGATTTGGGTGTTTAAACCTATATGAACATACAAAAATTACATATTTATGATATAAAATAGCATTTTCACTATCTATAATAGTAATATTAAGTCTTTATGATACTAATTGTCTAATTCTTTTATTAACTAATTATCTTATTAGCGTTATATTTATTAATAATAAATAATATAACTCTATTTTTACCTTTATATTTTTTTTATCTAACTCTATAATATCTATTTACTTTTTTTTGAGGGATATTACGCTCTTATATATAATGTTTTAAACCTAATATTGTAAAATCATTTTACTTTTTCAATTATATATTTAAATGAGTTAGCTTAAAAGTTTTTTTTTTTTGAAGGGAGTTAGCTTAAAAGTTAAAATTTACACTTTAGATTATATTTAATTGAAGAATCAATCATATTTTTGAACAATTAATATTATCAAATAAATTATAGTTTCAATATTTATTATGTTTAACATATAAAATTTAACTCTTTTTTTTTGAGTTGGAAAGAGGGATTAGAACATATAGCTCTCAGAGTAATTAGAATATATTATCCCTATCATTAGACTATGACTTTCACGTCAATTATAAGAGTCCTTGCTACTAGATTAATGTGTAGATGTTTTTTTTGGGTATTTAATTAGTTTTATCAAATATGGCCTAAATTATTTGATGATAGTAATGCAAACTTAGGAAGGATAAACAAAAACTAAGAAAAATATATATTTTTGATATAACATAAAATAAAAATTAAGCCTATCAATTTGGAACAAGAGACTAAAAATGGGTTAAAGAATTTACAGGTCACCAAACTTTTACTTAGTTTCAAAATGGTTACCAAATTTTAATTTATTTCTTTTTATATTATTGAATTTTAATTTTAAGAAATGAGAGGTAACTTACTGGAATTCATATCTTTTTTTGATGTGGCAGTCAGAAAATAATTTTTTTTATATTTTTTCACATTATTTGATATAAATATATTTGATATTTACTTATTTGTATAATTTTTTATATGATATATTGTTAAATAAAATAAAATGTAATTAAAAAAAACATTTTTTTCCGACTCTCATGTCATAAAAAAATGTGTTAACTCTGACTGGTGATCTTTCATTTGATAAAAATCAAAGTTCAGTTATAAAAAAGAAATAAATTAAAGTTCGGTAACCATTTTGCAACTAAGTGAATGTTTGGTGACCTATAATTTCTTTAACCCAGATAAAAATTATTATTAGTTAAACTAAGAAGAAAAAGAAGGTAATTTTCATAAATAATAAAGGCAAAAGGGTCAAAAAAGCCCTTAAACTTTTGACCCAGGGTTTTAGAAGCCCTCATCTTTGATTCAGTATAACCAGGTCTCTAAGTCAAAAGGTTAGTTCAATTAAACCATTGCCTCAGACTTCCGTTAACTCTCTCCAGACTCTGTTACTTTACCACATGGAAGCCATTTAAAAAATGTAGCCGTTACTATCCGTTAACCCGTAATTCCACTCCATTATACATGATTTTTAACTTCCATTCAATTTAATTTATGTGGAATTATGGTTAATTGATAGCAACGGTTATATTTTTTAAATGGGTTCCATGTGATAAAGCAACAGAGTTTGGAGAGAGTTAACGGGAGTTTGGGGTAAAGGTTTAATTGAACTGCCTTTTTTGACTTCAGGGACTTGGTTATATTAAGTCAAAGATGAGGGGCTTCAAAAATCCTGGGTTAAAAGTTTAAGGGCTTTTTTTAGCCCTTTTGCCAATAATAAATGAGTTCAGCAAACATTGAAAAAGGCGCAAAGCACAAGAATTGCGCAAATTATTGACAATGAATAAATGGATAAGTTCAATTATTATGATGAACTGTACATTTGCAGGTAAAGTGTTCATCTCTTGACATTAAAAGAAGAAATTTCAACATAAACTGTACATTTTCTTCATCTTCATGGATAATGAGCAGAAGGGCTTCCCTATTTTACTTACCTTGTTGTGCTCTCTCTTGTTCATCTTTATTATACAGAAAAAATGAAAGAAAAGCTTAGCTTCAAAGCAACCTCCAGGGCCAATGAAGCTACCAATAATAGAGAACATGCTTCACCTCATTGGCTCTCTACCTCATCATCGTCTGAGAGATTTAGCTAATAAATATGGCCCTATAATGCACCTTCAACTTGGTGAACTTTCAAATATTGTAATTTCTTCCCCACAAGCTGCTAAAGAAGTGATGAAAACTCATGACATTAGCTTTGCTTAAAGACCCTTTCTCCTTACGGCAAGTATCGTTATGTATAATTTCAAAGGCATTGTTTTTGGACATATGGTGATAACTGGAGGCAGTTTCGAAAAATTTGTACTCTTGAGCTTTTAAGCACGAAATGGGTTCAGTCATTTAGATCAACCAGAGAAGAAGAGGTAATTTTGTTTATAAACTCAATTTCTTCTAGTGCAGGTTCACCGATCAATTTTAGTAAGATGGTATTTTATTTATCCAATACTATTACTTTAAGGTCTGCCTTTGGTACGATTAGCAAGCAGAAGGATAAGTTTATATCACTTGTTCAGAAAATTGGTCAGATGTTAGAAGGTTTCAGTGTTGTTGATATGTTTCCTTCTATGAAATTTCTTCAACTC
>CANYLF012992090.1:0-12110 GCA_948193215.1 Bocquillonia castaneifolia
ATCTTTATTTTTAAGTTAATAAATAAAAATTTAATGATAAATTAAAATATTTAAAAATAATTATAATATAAGCCAATAAGATGGTAAATAAATATAAATATAATTGAATATTAAATTGTGAATTGCCACATAAGTATAAAATTAATAAGAACTATTAAATACAATGCAAATAATAAATATAAAGTGAGAGTTAAATTATAAGTATAATTAAATACAATGAAAATAATAAATATAAAGAGAGTTAAATCATGAGTTGCCACATATGCAAAATGGCTTCAAAATCAACTTAATCAATTCAATTGAAAATTGAAGGAGTCTACTTTTATATATATATATATATATATATATATATATAGGTTGATTAGTAAATTTTATTTCTATTTTTTATAAATCCCAAACAATAAATATATATTTTAATAAATATTGTGTGAATTTTATAAATGTTTATGAATTCATTAACTTTTTTTTGACAAGTGAATTCATTAACTTATTTGAAAAGAAAATTAGTTCATGGGTGAAATTGAACTAATGTTTAACAACTAATATGTTTTGGGTTAAACTGCATCATAATTTTGTAAACATCAACCCCTTACATAAATAGAAAAGAACAATGTGGGGGAAGTAACGGATTTTCATAAATGTGAGGGGAAACATTTGACTTTTAAAAAATTATGAATATGAAGTGTTAAATTTTGATAAACTTTAGGAGTTGTAGTAATTTATCCTAATTTTAAAAATGTATCACTTTTTAATTTTAAAACGTGTTTTTCACGATATAACTTTACTTTCTTTTGCTTTACTCTAAAAACTATTCCTTTATTTCACTCTCATTTTCCCAAATAAAGTGTTAATATTATATAGGGCATATCCCTATTCAGGACACTAACACCATGCATGGCTAAAAAATGTATGTTGTGAGGGAGGGGATGGTACCACCGTACTAGTAAGCTTAATCCATGCATTAATGGAAGGGAAAAGGAAGGGATAGAATGAGTATAGAAAATGTTTATTTTATTTTATTTTGATAATATAAATTTTTCAATGAAGGGAGATAAAGGAAGTCTTATTAAATGATACATATATTCTTAATTGTATTTAAATTAATAATTGTAAAAATGACAAACCACATAATTATAATAATTGTTTTTTATAAGGGAAACTTTTTTACTTTCCATTTTAGGTTGTGACCATTTTTTACTCATGGAAGAGGGATGAAGGAGAGTAATTTCCTTCCATTACCTTCCCTTTAAAAAAAATATTATTCAAACACAATATAAATGAATTCCCCTTCTTAATCTATCCTTTACCATAGTGTAATTAACCTCATTCCATGAATAGTGTAAGTTTTTTTTCCTTCACAAATGAAAGTGGAAAAAAATAATGTATATGTTACTTGTAATAATTGGTAGTATATGCAAGTCTGACGGAACCCTCAAGACCTTAGACTTGTCCCCATTTGAAAATACAGGGAGAAGACCACATGTCTGTACCCGTGCAACTCCAAGAATGCATCTTTGAACATGCGGTAAAGACACCAACTTTACCATTTTTTTGTTTTTGCAGCGTAGATGGGACTTCTTTCTTACCGCGAGCATAACTCACAGCCTAGCAACCAGATACGCTTTAGCCTCTCAAGCCTTTCATTCAGAGGAATATGACATAGCTAGCTGTTAAGTTAAGTGGTCGAAGGATCTTGGGGATATCCCTTCGTTCTTAGACTAACACTGTCTTCTTTGTCTTTCCCAGCTCTCTTAATAGCCAAAAGAACAAAGGAAGGGAAAGGTTGGATATACAACTATCAATAGATAGGGAAGGTGTATCAAAAAGGACAAGATCAAGTGAGCCTCATTTTCACTTCTTTAGTAGCTCACTCCTCTTTCGAGACTCCACCTATTAAAGTAGAAAGTCCAATTCTTTACTCAAAAGGTTTTTATGTCCCTGATGAGCATAGTAAAATCAAGATTTGTGATAAAGCAAGTGAAGTTTCTACGGTGTTCTACATTTGCGTAGTCTCAGTGCATAGTGGAAGGCTCTGCACCTGAGCCTCGTTAGACTCAACGGAAGTGTAAGGTGTAAGTAAAGAGAATAGAAGAGATGAAGTCCGTCCTTTAGCCTATTCTATGTCTACAGCTGATGCAACTCAATTGTCATTGCTTTTCTACTACTTAATTAATTAACAGCTAAGCAATTTCATATCCTAAGCTTTTCTTAACCAGCTGACCTTACTTTGTAAGCCTTTAGTCTCCTTTTCTTTATAGTTCGGAAAAAAAGTGACTTTGTAACCTTAACGTACTTTCTTTCTTACTTTAGCATAGGCCTTCGACACTTCAAACGGGCGCTTCGCCCCACCCCTCTTCTTTTCTTTTTTGAATTAGAAAGCCCCACTAATCAGAGTACGCCGATTACACACCCCCCCCAAAACCGTATAAGATAGTCACCATTTATGATACAGCCTTCTAACTGCACTTATTTTTTTACCATTCCGCTCTATCGATCGATGGTAGTATAAGAGATCTGTAACTCCTCGAAGTTATTTACATAATGGTTCTTGCTTTCTACCCATAGTTAGCATGTATCTACCTAGGTCATACTAAAGTATCACATTGTAGACCCCCACCCTAACTCTATCTTCCTTATCAGTGAACCAGAACATAGTCCATAGATACTTTTCAATGCAGCGGGGATGAGACGACGTGATATACTACGTTTGGGGTGAGTAAAACTAACCGAATTAAAAAAAAATCAAATTAAACTGAACCAATTTAATTAAATCTAGAGGAATTTCATTAAAATTGATGATTTGGTTTGATTTGAAATATTAGAAAATTTTAGGTTTTTATGTAGTTTGGTTCCATAGATTGAAAAACTAAACTAAACCAAAAACCAAACTTTATTTTTTGATATTTTAAATATATATATATATATACGCATATATATCTTTAATTATATTTAATATATAATAAATATCCATATAATTGTAGTAAATGTATATAAAAGTATGTTACTATATATATAAAACGTAAAAAAAGTTTACACACACAAACACATTGTGTGTGTGTGTCTATATATATATATATAATGAATATTTTAAAAAAATAAAAAGTCAGTCAAACTAAATAGAAATAATTGAACCATTTAGTATGATTTGATTTTGATTTTGAGTTAGACCCTTATTTAGTTTAGTTTGATTTCATATTTTTAAGACTGAAAATTTATTGATTTTGGTGTGTTTTTTTTTGGTTTCAATAGAGAGAAGTCATATAAAGAATGAGAAAATATATTATTAAATTAAAAATATTTAAAACTTAAATTTTAGTTTAAATACAAAAAGGAAAAAAAATATAAATAAGCTCTTAAATTATAGTGAAAATAGAACTCACTGATGTGTGATATATGCATTAATAACAACTAAAAAACAACCGTCGTAAAAAAAGCATTATTTCTCTTATGTTAATAGGGAATTTTTTTTGCCATAATAGTATTTTAGTTGTTATAGATATTCAAATTAGATTCTAATTTTTTTTAATTAAAGGTAAATGTAGTTTTGTATCATTTTTAAAATTTTAAGGGTTGAAATGGGATGTTTTGAAATTTATGAGTTTAACCTAGAGTTGCACTATTATTCGGAGGTTTATTTGTTCCTTTTGACATAAACAAATTTTAATTTAAACAATTACTATTGAATCATTTAATACACTTTAATCTAATGGTCATTAAGATAAAGTAAAAAAAAATAGATGTAAAAACAAGTCATCATAAAATCTACGTGAAAAAATAACTTTACTTATTTTGATTTTTTAATCATGTTAATTTCTCATCCAGTGACACCGTGAAAAATAAATTAAATAAATTGACCAACGAAGTACTCTTTCTCATCTATGCGATGCCGTTTCATAAAGTATATATCTATCTCCTTTCGCCTCTCTGCTAACAAAACCCTAACTAAACCCTAGCATTCAATCACATTGGTATACGATTGAACAAAAATGGGTAAAGTGAAGGGAAAGCATCGTTTGGATAAATTCTACAAGTTAGCCAAAGAACACGGCTACAGATCACGTGCCTCATGGAAGCTAGTTCAACTCGATTCCAAATTCCAATTCCTCCATACATCACGCGCCGTCCTCGACCTCTGCGCCGCTCCCGGCGGGTGGATGCAAGTGGCAGTGCAGCGCGTGCCAGTTGGGAGTCTTGTTCTGGGCATTGATTTAGTAAAGATAGCTCCAATTCGCGGGGCTGTATCAATAGAGCAAGATATAACAAAACCAGAGTGTAAAGCTAGGGTTAAGAAAATAATGGGAGAAAATGGAGTGAAAGCTTTTGATTTAGTGTTGCATGATGGGTCCCCTAATATAGGTGGTGCTTGGGCTCAAGAAGCTATGTCTCAAAATGCTCTTGTTATTGATGCTGTTAGATTGGCTACTCAATTTTTGGCTCCTAAAGGCACTTTTGTTACTAAAGTAATTATCTTTTTCTTTTTGGGTTATTTATTTGTTTGTTTAGTTTGTGTTATGTAGTGATTGTGATTGTTTATTGATATTTAATTAATGAGGTTTTTTTTTTGTTTTAGGTTTTTAGGTCTCAGGATTATAATTCAGTTATATATTGTCTTAATCAGGTGAGTTTTCTTTTCTTTTCTTTATTTTTTTGAAACCATTTTGTATATTTAGTGTGATTTGAAAGGGAATGAGTTTATTCGATTCCATTGATTTCTATCGAGTTAATTCTTATGCTTTATTATTTCGCCTTAGAATTCAGGTTTTTTTAAAGGCATTTTGGAAGTAATGAATTCATTTCTTTTAAAAAGCTATTAAAAAGATTGAAAGAATTGAATGCCAGCACTTGTAAGCTTTTTCAAACATGAGATTTGAGCTCATTTGGTATTGAATTCTTGCATCTTTATACTTCTCAAATGTACTCTTAATAGCTGTACATGTAGCTAATTTTAATTCACTTGGATTTTTTTTTTCCTGTTGCAGTTGTTTGAAAAGGTTGAAGTGGATAAACCAGCAGCAAGTCGTTCAGCATCTGCAGAAATATTTGTTCTGGGGTTAAAATATAAGGCACCTGCAAAGATTGATCCTCGCCTTCTTGATGTTAAACATCTATTCCAGGGATCCATTGAGCCCCAACGGAAGGTTCTTGTTAATCCATCTTGTTTCTTCCTCTGTTTTATTATCTTCTTTGGTTGTGTCTTGATTATTGGCTTGTTTGTATCAATCCTTCATGTAGGTTATTGATGTACTCAGAGGAACAAAGCAAAAGAGACACCGTGATGGGTAAGTCATCTCACTGCCACAAAAATTTAATTACGTTTTTAATAATAAGTTCATCGTAGGATGGGTATCTTTGCTGTTTTGGGTCAAAGGTTAAATTTTTTAGATGCAGAATTTTCATTTTTAGGATGAGGCAGATATAATGACTGGTATATTCTGATTAAAAATGAATACATGAGAAGTATAAGTAGAACATAAAATGTTGTGTCATGGCTGAGAAAAGAATCCAACTACAGGTATGAAGATGGGGAAAGCATTATTAGAAAAGTGTCTTCGGCTGGTGATTTTGTTTGGTCCGACACACCTCTTGAGATCCTTGGTTCTGTTACATCTATAGCTTTTGAGGACCCGAAATCTTTACCACTAAGAGATCATGCTTTGACAACAGAAGAGGTGACTCTTCTTTCTTTCCTTTTCTGTTTTAGCTATACCTCCTTTTCCTTTTAGGTTTTAGCTGCTGATTAAATGATTATTTTGCCAGGTTAAAGCCCTATGTGATGATCTTCGTGTTTTGGGAAAGCAAGACTTCAAACATCTACTAAAGTAAGATACATATTTTTTTCTTTGTTTTTCATTGCGAATTTAAAATAATCATCTGCAACTACATAAAAGAAAAATGAAAAAATAAAGTTGGTGTTTGTGACTCTGATAATGGGTATTTATTATGAGACTGCAAGAAGTAAATTTGGTTTCATGGACATGAGCCCGTCACTTGAATCTAAGCTTTACAGAAAATTCTCCCATGCCAAGAAAAAAACCTTATGGTGGCTTGAAAAGTTGCAGGTCCTTTTCTTTTTCCATTTGGATTTCCCTAATCACTATGGATCTTGTGGCCTATCAATTCTTCATTAGACTATGTTATCTCTTATGTGTTAGTCTTACAAGGATATGCTTTATGCAATGTGGGCACCAAATCAAATACTACTGGTGCAATGATATGAGTCACAAAGCATTATTAAATTTTTTTTTTGTTGCATATTCAACCAAGGAAAAAGAAATGACCAATTGTTTGTTATGTAGCCAAAAAATGTACCTTTGAAGAATCGAGTTTTTGTTTTAAGAAACAGTAAATTTTGTGCTTTGGAATGCATATATTGCTTAACCTTTGGTAGACTTCTCAAAATTTCAACTTTCCTTTCTGATGATAAATTGTGGTTACTTATTTAATTTTATAAAAATGATTTTGAGAGGTTTAGCTTGCTGTTACGGGTAAAAGATTTGCTTGCCACTAAATCTACCTTATACCATTTGTTTATTACTATGAAAAGGAAAAAAATATTAGCATATCTTTGACAAGGCAAAGTTCTCATTTGAGTTTTGGTCATGCCTGATTGAACTAATTTTAGGTTGGTTATCCTAATTTGAAACTGCATGACTGGCATTTTAGCTCTTTTAGCATTTAGTCAACTTGATGAGTCTCTCTGCACGTCATTATCTGTTAAAAGAGAATGCGAGTAGGCTTTGCTGGGTGCTATTATTTAATTGCTCAGACCTTTTTAGGCAAAATTTAGTGTTCCAAATTGGAGTATATTACTGAGGATCCATGATTTTGCTGATACATCAGTGTTTGGGAATTAAGAAAACTATTGAGTTATGCTGGAGATGTCTTCCGGTAGCTCACCGGTTTGCTTGGGGATTATATTTGGAGTAGGCTTGACATTGTGGCATTATAGTTAGCTAAACAGGGTAGTAAGTGAAATGTGCAGAGCTACTGCATATTCATGCACATGTGATAGATTTTGGTAATTATGCATTGCATGCATGGTATGCATTTTGTTACATTGGTTTCATCATATAGGTGGCGGATGCACATAAGGAAAGCCCTGTCTCCTTCTCAAAAGGCTACCTCTACCACTCCTACAGATGGTGAAGAAAAGAATGTGGAGGATGAGGATGACAAGTTGCTGAATGAAATGGAGGAGCTCACTTATGCTGTGGAGCGAAAGAAGAAACAAGCAAAGAAACGTGATGCAAAAAGACGAGCTAAGGTTGGTACAATAATATCTCCATTTAAAAGGGTTAGCTTATGAGGGTCTCTCAGGTTTCTAAACTAGATGTGTTGTAGAGGATATATTGGAATTACAAATATATTTAACACATTAACAGTCATTTTGGCTCAATGACGGTGAAAGTTCTCTTCTACCTTTTGTTTGTTGAATTGTATATGCTGATGTATCCCTATTTTTGTAGCTTAAATGTTGCCTCACTATGTTCAAATATTTCAGGACAAGGCACGGAAGACAAAAGGAATGCAAATAGATGCACTGGAAGACGGCTATGTGGATCATGAATTGTTCTCTCTTTCTTCCATCAAGGTATTCCTCACCTGGATAATCATCTCTTCTATCACATCAAAACTATGTTTTTAGCAAAACCAACAATTGGGAGCTTATGCTTGTCCTTGTTCTTTTAGTATTAAATTTCTGTTTTGGGGACTAGGGTAAATATGAGTTCTGCAATTAACCCCTCTTAGTTTGTTTAATTTTCATATGAAAATTTCATTTCTTGGTTACATTTGTCCCTCTTGGCTTTTGCAACTTTTGGACAGTCAAAATCATATTTTCTTTTCTTGATTTTTTCCTCAGGGAAAGAAAGATTTGGTAGCTGTTAATTCTGCTGAAAATGATGATGAGAATGGTGAGTTAAAGGACAGTGAAAATGAGGAGACACACGATCATGCCGAGGAACATTCATCCAGTGATATGGATTCTGATGAAGAACGAAGAAGGTTATTACCTGTATATCTGCTTTACTGCTGGTGTTATTTTGGGGAATCTAATCATTAAACTTGTTTGCAATTTGGTGTCAGATATGATGAACGAATGGAAGAATTTCTTGATCAGGCTTATGAAAGGTTTACTGCCAAAAGGGAAGGAAGTACTAAGCAGCGGAAACGTGCAAAGAAGGCCCATTCTGAGCTTTTGGAGGTATGGAGCTCTTCCAGCGTTCATGTTGTTAATTTTAGAGACATGGCTGCTGATGAGACGCTACTGTTAGTGAAATTGTGTAGTTCATTTTTGCTCTATTGGTGAACTCTGTGGGTTGTTTCTTAGGTTGTTTTATAGGGAGTTGAAGGGGATATTAGGCAATAGTGCAATCGTTGTGTTTCCCATAATGGAATGATATGTTTTTGCTTCATGCAGATTGATGACAATGATGAAGCCATGCAATCTGATTTTGATTCAGATAAAGACCAAGGTGATGAGGAAGTAAATCCTCTTATGGTACCATTCAATGATGGGGAAGTGCCAACTGAAGAAGAGATCACAAACAAATGGTTCACTCAAGATGTCTTTGCCAAAGCTGTAGAGGATGGAGACTTGGGAAAGGATGACAGTGAAGATGAAATGGAGGTTGATAAGCAGAAGGTAGAACTTGCTGTTCAAGAAAAGGCAGCCAAAAATGCTGTGGGTCCCAAACACACACAACATCAAACTTCCAAGGCACAAGAGGATTTTGAGATAGTTCCTGCTCCAGCTACAGATTCTAGTGATGATTCATCCTCGGATGATTCTGATGAAGAAGATGTTGAAACAAAGGCTGAGATACTGGCTTATGCTAAAAAGATGCTCAGGAAAAAACAGAGAGAACAGATGCTTGATGATGCCTATAACAAGTATATGTTTGATGATGATGGCTTGCCTGGCTGGTTTGTGGAAGAAGAAAGAAGGCACCGACAGCCAATTAAACCAATTACCAAGGAGGAAATTGCTGCAATGCGAGCACAATTCAAAGAAATAAATGCTCGGCCTGCAAAGAAGGTGGCTGAGGCTAAGGCTAGAAAGAAGCGTTTAGCAACGAAGAGACTTGAGAAGGTTCGCAAGAAAGCAAATGCCATTTCAGATCAAGCAGACATCTCAGATCGTTCAAAGAGGAAGATGATTGAACAACTATATAAGAAGGCAGAACCTAAGAGGCCTAAGAAAGAATACGTTGTTGCAAAGAAAGGAGTTGCAGTGAAGGCTGGCAAGGGGAAAGTCCTTGTTGATCGACGGATGAAGAAGGATGCGAGAGTGCACGGTATGAGCAAGCGGGGTAAAGGCGCGTCAAAGAAGGGTAAAAATGTAAAGGGTCAAAGCAGAGGATCCGGAAAGGGTTCAGCCAAAAACGGGAAGAAAGGAAGCAAAGGGAAAACTGCAGGCAAGCATTAGTAAGACTACAGAGCTTGCATTTCACCTAGTAGGCACAACAATGTAGTCTATTTTTGTTTGGCTTTCCCCTTCTCTTTGCCTTTTGAAACCAAACTAGTGAAAAATATCAAGGTTTAAAATTTTGCAGTAATGTTATAAAGAGCTCTGTTGTAGTGCTTCAAAGAATTCTTTAGTTCTTATATATATAAATGAGTTTTGGATTCTATTCCTGTTAGTTAGTGAGGACAAACGTTTTCATTTTCCATTTGGATTTCGGAATTTAAACTTGGTCAATGGAGCACTGCCCTCAGCTAGAATTACCAAGACCTATGCAGATTTGATTTTATTCATTCCCGCTTCCAATCACTTGAAAGTTGATGCAATGGAAAATTAATGTTTTGGGCATTTGTTATGCATTTTGTAACTTTAAGATTTTGAACTGATGTTAAATTTTTACTCGAACATAAATCGATTTTGTGAAATGACCAATGTAACTACATTTTTGAACAGAGGTAAAATTGATGTACTTAGACTCATGGAGAGATAAGACTTTGTCATTTTTTTTTTTCTGTCCAAAGGATTGGAGATTTGCCCTGTTTGTAGGGGAAAGGCACGATGAAGTAATCGAGCAAGGAAAGAAGTAAAAGAAAGATGTATATTATAAACCTTACCTGGCTATCAAAAAGTATATTGTGTTGGATTTGGACGTAGCAAAAATGCAATTTCAGGATGGTATTTTTTAGATCTTGTTTCCTAGACCAAATGAAAAATCAACAAAATATCACAAACGACATTGATAAGCGATTCATTTGATGACATTGAATGCTTACAAGATAATCAATGCAATTTGATGACAGCACCTGAACAAAACCGCTTTGATTTGCAACAATTGTTACAATACAATACAATACACAAAGGCATTTGCAAACATATTTGCTCGTGAAACTGCAACTTAACATTGAAGATTCAGACAAACTGATTGAGATACTCATCCACAGTAGTGTATTTGACATCAGGGTAAAGTTCTGAAGCTTCTACTCCAAATGACGGTTCAATCTCAAAGTTAGAGTGGCCTCTCTTAACAAAAGCCGCATGCTTATGTGCTAACATTATATCGCCTGCCAATAATCACAGGTTTTCTACTCAAGTTTGCAGTGGTACAAAAGCATCCAACCATATAATTGCTAAAATAGTCTTAATTTAATCACCAACCTGGAGTATTTTTCAGAATCTGTTCCTCAGGAATGTAGTTCTTTTCAAGGGCTTTGCCAATCTTTTTTTCCCACATGGAGACGAGATCATTAAAGGACAAAATGTTTAGAGGAGGTCTAATGTATAGGATTTTATTTAAGGTTCTCGGATCATCAACTGTCCTGATAGTGTAGGTTCCAATGTCATCTTCTGTATTAAAAATTGCTGTTGAAAAAAAAAAATATTAATGTTAGACGTGCCAATATAATGTTAAGCTTATAAATGGTGCTTCATTAATGTTTTCTGCTTGTTAAAGAAAGATTAGTCCTTCATTGGCAATACAAATACCAAGTATAATCAGTAAAGAGAACGCATTGACCAGATAACTCCATCGTCTACTCACAAGAAAATCTTTTCAATAACCCTTTGCATTTTGAGATTAACTAAAAAAGGAAAATCCTCAATGACATTATCCAGTTTACCTTTCGCATTTCCATCTCCTAAAATAGCCACTTTATCTCTTGGAGGAGCAGTCGCTCCAGGCTGAGCTAAATTGTAAACAAAGTAGCCAGCAAAGAAGAAGCAAGACACATAGGTGTATGGTATTCCTTCATGTTCAATTGCTCGCCGGATTTTAACCTTGGTAGCATATGCTGCTTTTGCAGGTTCAACAGCTTGAATCCGGTCCACATCAACTCCAAATTCCGAAGGGAAAAACCTCTGGATTGGAAATTTTATAAGAACAAGAGCATAGTGAATTCTTGTGAGTTCCACAGTTGCCAAAATTGAAACTTATTTCAACTTGAAAATAAAAAAACAAAGGAAGAAACAAATCAGGCAAACAAAAAATAATAAGTAAACAATTCGCAAATTGCAGGTAAAGCCCATTACGTTTCAACTGAATTTGGTTAATTTCTCTGATTATATGCACAACATATGCAGACAATGACCTAGAATATTAATCACAAACCATAAATCAAGAATTAAAAAGACAAAATCAAACTCAATAAGCATAATTTCACCTTAACATTTCCAGCTTCTTTAATAGCAGCAATGATCTTGACTTGATCAGCCAACAAATCAAACCCAACTGCAGAAATAACCACATCCACTTGTTTGATGGCCTTCACTAAGTTCAGATGATCATGTAAACAAAAAACTTAAAAATGCTTTTCTGGGTTACCTACAAGAAAAATCAGCATTTTCCTAGTAATGATTTCTTTGTAAGAAAATGAAGCAAATTGAAAGTCAAACAGTATTGCCAGGCTTTTACAGCTAAATAAAACGATAATCTGAGAAAACCCTTTTGAAATTTAGACGTGAGTAATTGGCATAAAAGAAGATACTGACTATAAGAAAATTGACACCCAGATTCTTGAAGGAAGTGATGATCGAGGATTTGTGGGGATTTGAGAGAGTGGAGTCTCTAACGAGAATGTAAGTGGGATGACCAGCTTTAATGCTTGCTTCCACTATGAATTTGCCTAAAATCTTGCTCTTGTTGACCATCCTT
>CANYLF012995076.1:0-10454 GCA_948193215.1 Bocquillonia castaneifolia
AAAATCTCTTCAAAGTTGGTATCTTTTGCATTCAAAAGGCATTTTGAAGCATTCAATCCATTCAAACAGTACTCCAGAAGTTCTAAATCATTAAAAAGTCACTCAAACCAAATCTGAGGGTTCTCAAGCACTTTTAAATCAATTTCTTGCATGGTAAGTTTTCTATTTTTTTATTTTTCATTATTTTTACCATGTTTTTCATGATTTTCATGCCATGATGTTTTGTTTTTATGTATTTTATCATTGTAATCTTCTGTTTTACATGTCTAAATGTTGTTTATGCATGTTTCTTTTGTTTAAATGTCATTAAATGCCATGTACATGCATTATAAATGATGAAAGTTGCTTCCTTTGCATGTTTTCATGTGTTTTCTTTCAGATCTGAATCATTTGATGCCATGAACGTGTTTTGAATGCATAAAAATTATTGCTTTTCATGTTTTAATGCATAAAAATTATTTCTTTTGTGTTTCAATGCATAAAAATTGTGTCTTTTTGAGTTTTGATGCATAAAGGTTGTTTCTTTTTGTGTTTTAATGTGTAAAGTTGTTATTTTTGTAAGTTTGAATCCATAAAGTCTATTTCTCTGCATATTAACATGTGAAGTTGTATTGTTTTATGTGTAAAGTTTATATCTTTTGCATGTTTTATGCATAAAGTTATGATCTTTTGATGTTTTACATGTAAAGTTTGAATCTTTTTTTCTTTTAATGTTTATCTTGAATAGATTTAGGTTGTTTTGCCATGATTCATGTATTAAAATATGTTTTAATGATTGTTTTGTGAGTCTTCATTACTGTTTAGTCATTTTTCAGGCTTGGTAAACCCGAAAATTTCATTTTCTGTCAATTTTTTGCACTTTGGTTGTTCCTGGGCACCAACGCCACTGCCGAGAATGGCGTTGGGCACCAACTCTTGTAGGTGAGTGGCATTGGGCCTAAACGTCACTCCTATGAGTGGCGTTGGACGCTGTTTGTGTCTCCTTTGTGGCGTTAATCTTGGATCAGTAGTATATGGGCCTGTAAATGAATTTACAGTAGCTTTCACGTGGAATGCAATGATGAGGTAAGCTTCTACAACTTCTTTGGTAATTGTTTAGTTGTTTTGATGCATGAAATAGATATCGATGCTTATTTGTTAATCATTTTAGGTCTAAAACGGTAGAAACCCTAGGTTGTGTTAATGTGTTGATGCATTATGTGTTTGTTATCACTTATGCATGTAAATTAACCTTAATTAACGATCAGTTATTGTTAAACTAACTCTTATTTGTTATTAGAAACTCACCATTGCATGTATGTATGTAAAATGTAGGCAATAATTCTTGTATGTTATTATTGCTTGTTAGAAGGAATGAAGATTGGTATAATACTAAGAGTATTGGGTAAAGAATCACGCTATGGAATTGATAAGTCTGATCCTTGAATCTTAGGGGTCAATGCACCTTTCGTATTCTTAAGAGGAATCAAGGTGTACACCTTGTAAGACATTCCCGATACCAATTTGGGTGGCGACTACCATTTCAGCCCAGTAGCTGAACACACGATGCCACAGTTGCTAGTCATAGCTCAGGCTCTGAGGCAAAACCTCCTTGTCTGCACATCCATAGTCAGTTTCTAACATATTTTACATATATTTACGAGTTAATATTTTCACTTTAATTAATTTATAATTTACTCGAAATATTGGAATGGCAGTAATATACATACACCCTTAAAGAAAGGAAAGGTGAAATGAGTGTCTACCATTTTATTTTACTTAGTACCGGATTTTATTTATTATAAATGTCCAATTAATTATTTAGCATGTAATTCTAGGTGATTTCATAAATGTAAATAGGGTTAGAAATGGTACCAATCGATAGACTAATCCTGGAGAGGATTAATCTATCGACCTTGTAGCTTCAATCATTCGATCCATCACATGTTTTCTCAGCTGATTCTTGACCTGTTTATTACATGCCTTTCGAATATAATACTTAAAAATGATATACATAATTCTAAGGAGCCTATAAATATTCTATATATGTTAACCTAGTGAGAATTATATTTCCTCGTGAAGTGTTCAAAAAGCTATCTCATATGTAGCACTGAAATGTCAAGGGCATTATCGGCACTAATTTGATGGAATTAGACAAAAATCAAAAATATAGAAATTAAAGTATACATCTTGAACTTCAGTTTAGGCTCAAGAATTTCTGAATTTGGAGTTCAGACGACCAAGATATGCCCTTCGTAAGTTAGGCTGAAATCCATATCGACCTTTAGCGTGATGATTCGGACGAATCTTTGATCATCCGGACGAAACATTGTGATCATTCGGCCGAATCATCATCATGATGAGCCAAAAAAAATAGTGGAAGCAGGTGGGACATCCGTATGAAAGGTGATCATCCGGATGAATCATTAAACATCCGGGCGAACCTTTGTGAACATCTGGCCGAATCTGTAACCTGAAATAGCAACTTTGAAGTTTTATATCAACTTTTTATCACATATTTCCCTTAAATGGAATATACACAACAATAAAGGGAAGCCTAAAGAAGTTATAGAAAGCTAAAAATAGCCAAAGAGACAAGTTTTCGGGGTAACCGAAGTTATTGAACCAAAATCACGTTTTGATTCATAACTTGGGTTCTAGGGCTCCAAACTTCAATATGATTTCTCCTACATCCTCTTGGCTTTGCTTAGAACTCACATGTATAGATAGAATATAAAAATAAATTAGTATGTAAAGTGGGAAAAGTTACAGTAAGTTAAAAATATAGAAAATTTGAACGAAATGAGCTTATTCTAATGTATGGTTGCTTCATGGAGGGTTGGTTCCCTCAGAATGGAGGTATGTTATCACTTTCGGGTAGAAGTGAGCTTTTAGATTGAAAGCTTCCTCATTCAGAAACTTTATGAAAACAAGTTACGAAGAAAATGAGTGTGTGTGTGTGTGTCTTTTGCTTCAATAATGGCCTCCTCGCTTTCTATGTTAAAAAGTTGGGTTTTTATAGAGAGAAAAGAAATCTCTTTAGCAACTTGGACAAGTTGCAGTATGGTATGGCGTAGGTAGGCTTTGATGGCCTACTAACTTTTCTAGCAACTTGTACAAGTTGCAGCATGACATAGGTTGGTGTAGACTTGCCATGCTACAAATACATAAATCTGTCAAAACCAAGTCATTTCAAAAATGATCATCCGGCCACACCTTTAATGAACATCTGATCAGATGATCACCAAAGGTCAGTTGGGCTTAAACGAGCTTGTGAAATGTGGGCCAACCTAGGATTTTGAAGATTTGGTCGGACCATCAATTAGCTTCAAATTCATTTTTGAAAACATTTTGAAACTATTTTCAACCCTTTGGCTCATTTCTATGAGAAACTGGGTAACAAAGTGGTACAAACTAGACCAGATTTATCATTGGGCTCAAGCGCCGCTTCCACGTACCTGCACCCAAAAATTCAATGTCTACAGTTTGCCCCTGCTTTGTCAGAGTTTAGCAATGTCGAATAAACGTGAATAAATGAACGGCAAAGCAAATGACCAAGAATAAACATAATTAAGGATACAGAAAAGGATACTGCCTAAGAGGTCGATTATCGTCCCCGAAATGCTGAAGGTAGCCCATCTCCAAGAATAGTCTAAGGCGCTTAAGTTCTGCTATATATGAAATTTGGAACACTTGGGTTCTAGAGATAAAGTCTAGGACACTTAGGTTTCGCTAGACGTAAGATTTAGAATACTTAGGTTCTAGAGATAGAGCCTAGAACACTTACGTTCTGCTAGACGAGAGATCTAGAACACTTGAGTTCTAGGGATAGAGTCTAAGACACTTAGGTTTCGCTAGATGAGAGAATCTAGGACACTTTGGTTCCGCTAGAGGAGAACCTAGGACACTTGGGTTTTGCTAGGCAAGAGAATCTAAGACACTTGGGTTTCACTAAAGGAGAGTCTAGGACACTTGGGTTTCGCAAGACAAGGCATCTAGGACACTTGGGTTTCACTAGACGAGAGCCTAGGACACTTGGATTCTACTAGACAAGGAGATCTAGGACACTTGGGTTTCGCTAGAAAAGAGGCTAGGACACTCGAGTTTCGCTAGGCAAAGGATATAGGACACTTGGGTTCCGCTAAAGGAGAGCCCATGACACTTGGGTTTCGCTAGACAAGGGATCTAGGACACTTGAGTTTCACTAGACGAGAGCTTTTCCACTAGACAAGGAGATCTAGGACACTTGGGTTCCGCTCTAGTACTCTTGGGTTCCGCTAGAGAAGGAGACTAGGACACTTAGGTTCAGCTAGAGAAAAGCCTTAGGATTCTGGTATCCTAAAAGGCTTCTGGAGGTGACCCACTGTCACTTGAAGTTTCTAAAAGTGGCTCGCTGCTGTCTAGATTTTCTAAAGCTCTGATTGTGACTTGTTGTTCTCTGAATTGATTCTGGTTTCTTAGAATTATTGGAGGATACTCACGATTATCAAGATCCATTCCCTGAAAGTGGCCTGCCACCGTCTAGCATTGGAGGTGACTCGCTATCACTTGGAGTTGCTGGAGATGGCTTGCTGCCATCTGGGTTTTTGGAAGAATTCTAGAGTTGAAGGTGACTCGCTATCACCTGGAATTATTTGAGGATGGCTTACTGCTGTGTGGAATTCTTAGTCGAAGGCGAGTTATCGTCGCCTGGGATTGTTCTCTGAAGATGGCCCGCCGCCATCTGTATTTTGTAGTTGAAGTGACTCGCTATCACCTAGAGTTTTCTGAAGGTGTCCTGTTGCCATTATTGAGGTGATTCTTTGTTGCCCGAAATTCTGATATTTTAAAGGTGGCTTGCTGTCGCCTAGGAATCTGGAGTTGAGGATGACTTGCTGGCACTGTAATTCTATAGTTGAAGGTGGCTTGTTATTGCCTATGATTCTGCAGATGGCTTACCATCATCTGGGATTTCTAGATTGGCTAAAATTGGCTTGCTACTTTTAGGCTAATTTCACTCTCAAGTCGACTTTTTGTTCTTTGGATGAGTCGAGGAGGCTTGCTGTCACCTAAAGTCCTGGAGTTGATGGTGGCTTGCTGTCACTGAAAGTTCTGGGGTTGATGGTGGCTTGCTGTCACTGAAAGTTCTAGACCTGATGGTGGCTTACTATCATCGAAAGTTCTGGAGCTGATGGTGGCTTGCTATTGCTTGAAGTGGTAGGCGGCTTGCTATTGCCTGTAATTCTATAGATAGCTTACAGTCATCTGGGATTTCTGGGCCTAAGATTCTGCTAGTGACTTGTCATCTTCTGAATAGGTTCTGGGATTATCAAGGATGGCCTACCACTAGATTTGTTAAAGGTGACTTGTTGTCGCTTGAAATTATTGGATATGGCTTGCTGCCATCTGGAATTTTGGAGTTGAAGGTGATTTGCTATCACCTGTGATTGTTGAAGATGGTTTGCTGCCGATTGGTTTTATAGAGTAAGGGGTGACTCGCTATCACAATGGGATTGCTGAAAATGGCTCATTGCCGATTATGTCTCTGAGTAAGGGGTGACTTGCTATCACTTGAGGTTCTGGAGGAGGCTTGCTGCCGAGTGGATCTTCTTGAGTAAAAGGTGACTTGCTATCACCCGAGATTGCTGAGGATGGCTCACTATCGACTATGTTTCTGAGTAAAGGGGATTTGCTATCACCTGGGTTTGTTGGAGGTGGCTTGCTACCGACTGTAATTATTGAAGATGGCCCACTGCCGACTGCACTTCTAGATAGATGGTGATTTACTATTACATAGGATTGTTAAAGGTGGCTCGCTGCCGGTTATATGTCTTAGTTTGTTGAAGGTGGCACGCTTTATATGTCTGAGTTTGCCAAAGGTGGCTCACTTCCGATTATGTCTGTTGAGTAAAAGGTGACTTGTTACCACCTAGGATTGCTGAGGATGGCCCACTTCCGATTATGTATCTGAATCAAAGGGTGACTTGGTATCACCTTGGTTTATTGGAGATGGCTCACTGCCGACTGTATGTCTGTGATAGATGAAGGTGGCTTGTTGTCGCCTGGAGCTTGTTGAGACTTAGGGTGGCTGTCTATCACATAGAATTCTATAGCCAAGGGTGGCTTGCAGTAGCCTAAAATTTCTTAAAGTTGGAAGTGGCTTGCTGCCATCTGTGATTCTGGTTCATATTGTTCACCTTTGCCAGTGAAAGATTATGATTTCTCTGTAACATCGGTCTGGCTAATTATTCTCTTTTCAAGGTCAGCCACTCGTTAAGGGAGTTGTTGTAAACGTAGCTCGTTTGATGTTGTCATAAGCTGATAATTAGGAGGCCCCATCTTGCCCCCGGGTTTTGCTAGCTTCATTCTGCTATGGCTGGAGATCTGTTAACCTGCATATGGGTGGAGGCTTCATCCTTACCCCCAGATTTTCTATTGTTCTTTTCCTTTGACTTGTCCTGGAAGTACGTGTCAGCTTGTCACCAATTAGTACATCTGTATCTAGTCACACATAGGTTTCCATTATAGAGTGCCCCTATCTTCTAGCTTGGTTGCTACAACGTCTTGGCAAAGATTACTCCCAGCATGGTTCCCATCAGTCTTGTCTGCTAATCATGTATTGATGTTCCTGTATTCTGGGGGAGTTAGTGTGTTCCCTCTACTTTGTTGGGTCGGAGTTATCCATCATATTGTGTCAAAGAAGACCTTGGTTATCACGAGGTTGTTTCCCTAGTAAAGTTGCTTTCATTTCTTTGATTGAATCTTCATGATTTTCCTAGTTGTATGTACATTGTATGCATGTTATGGATGTATGCATGATATATGCACAGTGTCTTTACAGGATGTATAATGTCAGTCATTCCTTCTATTTGTGTATGCATGAATGGGGTATTCTTCCCTGTAACTATATGCCATGCTGGATGTCAATTATATTTACATATGTATAAATGTATGCCTATGTGATGCAAAAGAATTCAATATGCTATGCTAAATGTTTGCATCTCCCATGTTCAATGCTAGGTGTCTTCATTTGCATGCTCTGAAGTTGTAGTAGACTGCATTCTATTGTCGTCATCCCAAGATGTTTGAACAACGGGTTGCCTCATCATTTTAATGATAGAGAAGGTACGAATTGATGATGACTGTTCCATATAATCCTTGTTTTGATTAGTATTATTGGTCCTGACCTGAATTCTCACTCTTCTGATGGAAATGAAAATTTGGCTCTTATTTTTTACCCAAATTTTGTCTTGTGCTTCTATGCATCTAGAAATGACTTCTCATATGCAAGACGGTGCAACCTATCATATCCATTCACTGAGGAAAATAGCATTAACTGAGAAGATGAAGTTTGCCCCCTGCTTGGGTAACTTGCTAATATTGTGCTATCCTGGTGAAGTTCCAACATTTTTAGTTTGTGTTGGTATGTTCAATTGCCTCATATTGTCCAGTGTAATGATGTTCAAGATGCTTTTGAAAGACATGTGGATCAAATCTCAACTATTCTTGTTAAAGTTCTGACTAGTTAAATTCTCTACGGTGTAAACTTCCATGGGAGTGTTCTGCTTTTCTTGGTAACCATATCTCCTTTTCTTTTGTTCATGCCTTAATTTTTGCCTAGAGTACCGCTTTGCAACGTTTTCACCCGAGCAAGCTGCCCTAACTTTTGCATAAGCCGCCTAGAATGGGTTTTCAACTTATCGGGCTTTCTATTTTTTACCAATCCCTTAATTTTTGCATGAGTTGCCCCTGAAGGGATTTTACAACTCATCAGGCTTTCCATTTTTTCTTTTTCTCTTTTTACATATATGGTTATTGGGAAAAGCTATCCTTAATCTTGCCCCCAGCTGACTCGATGAGGTACAAGCATCCGAAAATTCAGTGTCTACAATATATTTTTCAGTTTTTGATTTTTATGAAATATTATATTATTCCTTTCTAGTAAATGTATTTGTAATCTTTCAACAGTTGAATTTCTTCAATTAATAAAGAATTGAAATATTCAGCAAGAAGCTTCACATGCTGATAAATATCTACAATCTAAATATGTTTGAATTTCATCTATGACTTTATCTTTAGTATGTTTTTCATTATTATTTATGCTTGTGATTTCGCCTATAATTCGCGCCTGTAAGATGGATATCGCCCCCATGACTATCACATCATCATGCCATGATTGAAGATTTCACCCCCGCAATTGAAGAAGTACATTTGGGTGAAAATTGAAGCTAACGCCTAATTGTTTCGCGCCCATGATCAAGGAATTCGCACCCGTGATTTAAGGAACCAGAAGACACGTTTCAAAGGCACTCTCTGGTCCTACAGATCGCGCTCGCAATACATGAAATTGCCCCCGTGATTTCAAATGCTAGAAGACACGTTTCAAAGGCATTCTCTTGTCCTCAATATCGCGCTCGCGACTCAGGAAATCGCCCTCGCGACTCAGGAAAATGCCCTCTCGATTTCAGGAAACATAAGGGACACTTCAAGGCATTTTTTGATGGTTGATATTGCGCCCGCGACAGAGGAAATCACCCCTGCGATTTCTTGGTCAACAGGACCGTTGGAGGATGTTTCAAACCTCGCACCCGCTACCATGGTTTCGCACCCGCGATTCATGGTAATTATTGACTTTTGATTCAAATTTTTCTATCCATTGGAGACACACCTAGAGTTGTTTCTAACAGCTAGTTTTGGGGTTTATGGCTATAATTACCCCTCTTAATTGTGTTTAGATATAACACACATTCTTCGATAGTCAAAACTCTTGCAAATCATTTTCTAAATTTCTTTTTAAATAAATTCATTTGTGAATTTATTGTGTGTGGGTAGTTAGAGCTCTAGAGCATTTGTTGCTTGGGTTGAGTGATCTTTCTAACTTGTTCAAGTGTCAATCTTTGTGAGGATTGGGAAACACTTAGGTACATTTGGTGTTAGCCTTGTAAACACTAGGTTTGGTGTAAGCCTTGGTAAACACCAGGTTTGGAGAGAGCCTGTGAAATTCTCTTTGTAAAGGTTGAAGATAGCCTGTTAAATCTTCATTGTAAAGGTTGGAGATAGCCTGTTAAATCTCCTTGTAAAGGTCATGAGATAGCCTGCCAAATCTTACATTGTAAAGGTTGAAGATAGCCTGTTAAATCATCATTGTAAAGGTTGGAGATAGCCTGTTAAATCTCATTGTAAAGGTCATGAGATAGCCTGTGAAATTTCACATTATAAAGGTTGAAGATAGCCTGTGAAATCTTCATTGTAAAAGTTGGAGATAGCTTGTTAAATCTCCTTGTAATCCATTTGTGGTATGGAAACCCAAATTGTGTATTTGGGAGAAGTGGACGTAGGTCAAGAGTTAGACCGAACAGCTATTCTCCAAAGCAATCTTTATTTTTCAATTCCGCACCAATTCACCCCCCACTCTTGGGCATTTCAGTATTTTCTTCTTTAAATCGATCCCTTACCGTTTGAAAGGATTTCACCACTTTATTATGTTCATCAAACATTTCTATTAAACCCACAACAATTTGTTCATCAATTATTTCTACATTTTGTGATTTTACAAATAAAGATATTCGATTTGTAAGTTCATTTTCACTATCACACACACACACACACACACACACATATTCATCAAACATTTCTATTAAACCCATAACAATTTGTTCATAAATTATTTCTACATTTTAGGTTTATTTTCTTCGAACGGTAATAATGAACCAATTAAATGGTAATTTGTCCACTCATTCTAAACACATACGGTCTTGGTTTTTTATTTATTTCATTATCAATTTTTGAAACGATCCGAATCTAACACCATATAATACGAATTAATATATATAAAGATAGTAATTAATCATAAATTAAAATCCAATTAAAAATTCCCTTCGAAAATACATTTTTCTCTGAAAATAGGGTTGCAACGATCGTTGTGAATGGTGCAACGATCGTTGTGAACAGTGCAACGATCGTTGTGGATGAACAGTGATCGTTGTAAAATACACGGAAATCGTCCAAAAATCCAGTAAGGTACACAAGCTCGTGGAAAAGTAGCAACGAGCTCGTTGCAAATCAGCAACGATCGTGGTGAAAATAGCAACGATCATTGTAAGCCAAAAATCACCAAAATGAAATTTTTATACAGAAAACACAGTTTAGAAACAGTATTTCTGGCTTTCCTCTGTAAAGCCGTACTTAAACCAACCAAAAATCATTTAATATATATGTCAAACTTTCAAACTTAATAATACAATAATGTTTATAAACAAGAAACTTTAAAAACTTCATCAAAATCCACTTTATTCAAACATTTACTCAAATCTTTTACACACATATAAACACTTCAATATAATTCATTACATATAATGTCAATTAACAACTTAAAAACCAAATGCATACATATATAAATGCATAACCAAATGCTCGTTATCCACTGGCCAACCTGAACTTCTATTGAAATGCACGTAACTTCTATCTTGAACCTGAAAAATATGCCAAGGGGTGAG
>CANYLF012995445.1:0-15145 GCA_948193215.1 Bocquillonia castaneifolia
AACTTAGGAGGGAGTCCAGTTATGCCATAGAGACCTAAGTTATCAAAGTCAAAGTCCTGGTCCTTTCCCCTTACCATTTCCTGGAGCTTCTCCATCTTCTTAGTAAGAGCTTCAAGGGCCTCATTATCAGGATTTTTCTCAGTCTCATCATCACTACTAGATTCCCGTTCTTCATCCCTCTCTTTCAAGGCCTTCTTGATGGCATTATCCATCATGTCTTGCAAGGTTTTCAAAGCATCTTCACTCAATCCAGCCATGGTGCTTGGGGAAGTTGGAGTCTTTGAAGAGTGTTGGCGTGTGTTGTGAACAAGGCATCCGGATTTTCTTATCCAATGAGTACTAGAAGGATCTATATTGCTACAAAAGAAAGGGTTAGCATGCTATGACATATGTATGCAAGGATGCATAAATGCAAGCAACACATAGGGACACAAGTAGCAAACGTTAGTCAAACACACATTTTACTAAGTGGTAGACCTTCTAACCTTATTTCTCCCTTGTACATATTCATTTGTCTAGTCAACAATCCTAGGAATTGGTTTGGGCTGTCGCATCAACATGGGATGCTATTGCCGACGTAGTATGCACGTTTGCACACATAGAAAGCTCTTAACATACAAACCAAGCAATAAGTCATTGTCATGCCCCTATCTCATGTCTTTGCTCTTGATGAGTCCTTAACATTTCCTATACTTCAGGGCAATTTTAGCATCAGTCAAGTACAATTAGACCAGTGTACCAACATCCTTTGCACACAAGTAGTAATCAAGGTCACTCTTCTCAAATCCTAACTGATCCTATGCTGTAGGGCCGCATTAGTTAGGTACAATTAGACTAACACTCGACACCCCAATAGGTAGCAATTAGAGGTTTGATTCAAGGGCAATAACACTAGACCAGGTCAAATCAATGGCTTTATGGTATCACATAACACATCAATCATTTGGTAAGCCCTAGTGGAAGTTGCTACGATCATTACATGGCTTCGGTCGGTTCAACTAAAGAAGGTTCCCATAGAAGGCGAACTCCCATTAACCATCTCCCTCTTTCAAAAAAGGTTCAAGCGACGGTAGGACATTCAGCTCAAAAAACCATAACAAAAATGGTAAGCAATAGTAGGAAAATTCCATCTATGAGTGGTAGTCACTAGTTTCGCCTCCTATGAAGAACTCTTGTAAATCATAGGTGACTTTACCAATGGTACCCGTGAGGTAGTGTGTTTTAATGTAAGAATGAATGCAAAGTAATTAGAGTTTAGCGTAATAAAATGAGTATTTATAGAATCACTTGAATTATAAGTCTATCTGTTAATTTTTCCCCAGTGGAGTCGCCAAACTGCAGACAAGGAGGTTTTGCCTCAGAGCCTGAGCCATGACTAGCAACTGCAACATTGTGTGTTCAGTTGCGGGGCTGAAGTGGTAGTCGCCACCCGAACCGGCATCGGGAATGTCTTACAAGGTGTACATCCCAATTCTTCTTAAGAATATGAAGGATGCATTGACCCTAGAGATTCATGGATCCGACTTATCAATTCCCGGATGTGATTCTTTACTAATACTCCTAGTATTATGCCTACCTTCATTCCTTCTAACAAAAGCACTAAAAACACATAACAATTTATAGCCTAGCTTTTACATATATATACATGCAATAGCGGGTTTCTAATAACAAACAAGAGTTAATTTTAAAGATTACTAGCCATTAATTAGGGTTAATTTATATGCAAAAGTGATATAAACAGATGACACATAAACACAACAATAAACCTAGGGTTTCTACCATTTTAGACCTAAAATGATTACCAAATAGCATTATTTAATCAATTACATGCATAAACACATCTAAATAGCTACCAAAGAGGATTCAGAAGCTTACCTCATCGCTGCATTCCACGTGAAATCTACTGTACACAACCAATCTCCATAAAATAGCACCGAAGAACAACAAAGAGGGCCCAATGCCACTCACCTACAGGCGTTTGGACCCAATGCCACTCCTGCTTGTGGTGTTAGTCAACAAACAGAAAACAGAGCATGCAATTTGACAAAAAACAAAGTTTTTGGGTTCACCAAGCCCAAGAAACACACGTATAGAGACGAAAATGCATCAAATAATTACCAAAACATGTAATAATGCATGAAACATGGAAAAACAACCTAGATCTAAGCATGGCATGCATAAAATATAAAAAAGTTACAAGCTTTATACATTAAAACTCAAAAAGAAATAATTTTTATACAAAAAAACATGTAAAGAAACAATCTTTATGTAATAAAAACATGAAAAGAAAGAAGTTTTATTCATAGAGAACATGTTAATAACACCAAATAATTCAAATCTGAACATATAAACATGCAAAAGAAATAATTTTTAACCTTTATAGAGCATGAACATGGCGCATAATGACATTTAATCAAAAGAAACATGCAAAAACATTATTTAAACATGTAAAACAAAAGATTACAACAACATATTATCACAAGTAACATGTTCATAATATGCAAAACATGAATCATGTAAAGAAATAATGTAAAATACAAAGATTAGATGACTTACCTCTTAAGAAATCACCTTGAAAAAGCTTGATAACCCTCAGATCTGGTTTAAGTGACTTTTGTATTGCTTCTTATTGATTAACAACTGCTGGAGCCTTCTTTGAATAGATTTAAAGCTTCAAAAAAACCTTTTGTATAGAAAAGATAATACCTTTGATAAGTTTTTGTGTTAAATAACGCCAAAATTAAGTCTTTTATGCCATGAAGTGAACTTAGAGTGTTAGTATTATGAACAAAACCCTAAATTCGTATGTCTGGCTGCCAACCTCCCAAAACCTAGTTTTAGACATGTATTTATAGCTGTAATAGCTTAAAACTGTAATAGCTTAAAACTTAAGCTAGGGTTACCACAAACAGTTTCCTACTGAAAATCAATGATTTGAGCCTAAAGCAAAGGATTTTTGGACAAAATTAGCCCTCCAAGGCTTTGGGACGTGTGTACGACTCGTACGAGACATTCCGGGTCGAAACAGCCCGAAAATGGGCTTTTTATGGCTTAAATCATCTGAATGGCGTTGGGGGCCCAACACCAATCTTCCTTGTGGTGTTGAGCCCAACGCCAGTCATGTGGGTGGTGTTGGGCCCAACTCCACTAGGAAGAGTGGCGTTGGGCCCAATTCCACTCCCTAGAGTGGCGTTGGGCCTTTTTGGTCCTCCAAACGTCTGATTTTGTGAAAACTTAAAACTGAGAAAATGTGCGGAATGGCCTCAACTATCAACCAATAAAATTTGAAGTCATTTGGACACTTGTAGAAAAAGTTATGATGAAAACCATCTGAAAAATACATCGTTTATGTTCAAAACCAGATTTTGGAAAAAGAACTTGCTATGCAAGCTTAGAAAACACTCAAAATGAAGCAAATATAATCTCTAAAAAGAAATGTCAACTCAATTCATGCTACTTAGAGCATGAATGATCATCACCGAGCCTCTGAGCCGCTTCCATATTCTTGTGTCAAAAATTAGGAGTTAACACTCGTCCTTATACCCGAGTTAGTAAACATACCTGACTCCTGTGTGCACATAGCCTGGTGACACCCACTAGGTAGCTCATCCCATGAGTCTCCTCTATCCACAACATAAATCACAAATATATATGCATATAATACATTCCATAACATATAAATAATTTTCATAACATAATTAATATGCATGATTACTATATGACATGTTAATGTATATGAAGTTATGAATTTAATTAAATATATATATAATTATATAATAAATAATAAGTGATAATTAAAATATATAACATAATATTCCTAACATGCATTCTATAGTAAATTATAAATGCAAGATTAACCACCAGCTCTCTTTCTGGCTCTACTACTCTCTATAGAATATAAAAGAATATAATTTAGATTAATAACTTAACCTAACTCCTATTGAACTCTAGATTTCTATTTAATGATCATAACTTATATAATCAACCTATAAACATAACACATTATATGACTTAAACTAATAATTCTGATATCACGTTTTACGAGAAAATTCTACTAAAAATTCGACAGAACCTCCCCTGTAAAACGAACATCTCTCCACTGAAGTGGAGCCCATCCTACATAAAAACAACACTTCTATAATCACATCCAACTACCAGGCCTACCAATATACCCAGACTTACCAAATATATCAATTACATCACTTAATAACTCCATCAATATTCATTTATTTATTGAACTTATCGCACCATTTATTATCTATCATTATATGCTTATTTAAAGTCCAAACGGTCCATAATAGTCCATAATTGCAGTATTCTGTTAAATGGTCTAAACAGTCCTAATATTCAATTAATTAATCTGATTATTAAATTCATCCAATTCAATCTCAATTTGACTTAATTATAACATATAAAACATGCTTATAACATATAAAACATCCAAACAATTAAATTAGACACGTAGCACATAAATCGAGAACTTCCATAGACCACTATTTTGCTTCTGGGATTTTTAATTTAAAATCTAAGCATTATATGCCTATCGGTCCTTTATTAAAGTTGTCCAAAAATATTTTCTATAATTTTAAAAATATTTTTATCAATTTCCAGGTCGGGCCCCACGGCCACCCATGGCTGCGCGTGTGGCTCAACAGCCGCCATCGGACAACGGAGCTCACCAAAGGCGTCGCAATTCACTAAAGAGTTTGATTCCACCACTCACGTGCCGTAACAACTGTCTGATGAAGTGGATCGAACAAAAGAAGCCGGCTGACCTCCCAACGCCGTTCACCAGTCACCGTCTTTCCTCCACGTTGTTGGTTGCACCAAATCCACTCTATTTGAGCCGATAAGCTCAAATTCATCAGACAATGGCTGGATGGTGGTGGTTCATGCTGATCGGTTCCAACAAAGGTTGCAAAGCTTCTACCACCGGCTAGAGATGATGGTTTTTGGGGTTTTTGGTGTCGGTTGGTTGGGTATCACGAGAGCTTTCTATTGAGCTAAAAAACGGGGCTGTTGGTGGCCGGAATCATACAAATCAATGGTGGGAAGTGGCCGGTGCTACAGTGGCACTAATGAGAGATTCTGGGTACTGTATAGGATATTTTTATGGATTTTCTTATTTTCAATTGGGTCCAGCAGAAGCATATGTATATATTAAACATACTTTTCAAGTTTACAAACAAGCCTTTTTCTCTAATTTCTCACATACCCGAACTCGATTTTTCCCTAAATTTTAACCATGAGTTTAGGAATATATTTTACACTTTTAATCAAAATTTTAGCTCAAACGGACATCCATAGCTATTATTTTAAATTTTAAAAGATTAAAGCTTAATTAATCAATTCCCGAAATAAAATTAATTAAAATAAAAAATTATGGGTATTACATTCTCCCTAACTTAAGATAAATTTGTCCTCGAATTTAGAAACGTACCTCATTATAGAAACAAGTGGGGAAACTGCTCCCGCATATCCTGCTCCAGTTGCTAAATAGAATCTTCAACAAAATGGTTTCTCCATACCACTTTCACCATTGGGATTGCCTTGGACCGTAGCTGTCTCACTTGGTGATCAATAACAGCCACTGGGTACTCATCGTATGTTAGATCTTCCCCAATCTCAATATCATCTGTCTGGATCACTTGTGATGGGTCTAAAATGTACTTTCTCAACATTGATACATGAAAGACCGGGTGGATTCTAGACAACTCTGATGGCAAGGCCAATCTGTAAGCCACATCACCAACTCTACCCTTGATTTTATAAGGTCCCACATATCTGGGTGCCAATTTACCCTTCTTACCAAATCTCATCGCACCCTTCATGGGTAACACCTTTAGAAACACCCAGTCGCCAACATCAAAAGAAATATCCTTTCTCTTTGGATCTGCAAAACTCTTCTACCGGCTAAAAGCTGTTTTCAATCTCTGTTGTATCAATGGAACCCTTTCAGAAGTAATCTGAACCAATTCAGGTCCAGAAAGCTACCTCTCACCAATATCCCAACACAAAGGAGATCTACACTTCCTACCATACAACGCTTCAAATGGTGCCATTTCAATGTTGGCGTGATAACTGTTATAAGCAAATTCAATCAATGGAATGTTCAAATCCCAATAGCCACCAAAGTCCATAGCACACATCCGTAGCATGTCCTCCAAAGTCTGAATAGTTCTCTCAGACTGCCCATCTGTCTGAGGGTGAAAAGCTGTGCTAAAATCCAATCTGGTTCCTAAAGCTGATTACAGCTCTCTCCAAAACATCAAGGTGAAACTTGAATCTTTGTCTGATATAATGGACTCTGGAACCCCATACAGACGGACTATTTCAGAAATGTACAATTTAGCCAACTTCTGCACGGTGTAGTTCTTTTTTATAGGTATAAAGTGAGCTGACTTGGTTAATCTATCAATAATCACCCAGATTGAGTCATACCCACTCCGGGTATGGGGTAACCCGGTTACAAAGTCCATCATAATCATGTCCCACTTCGATTCTGGGATAGGTAATGGCTGTAGCAATCCATAAGGTCTCTGATGCTCTAACTTCACTTTTTGATAAGTCATGCATCTGGACACAAGCTCTACTATATCCTTCTTCATACCACTCCACCAGTACATGCTTTTCAAATCATGGTACATCTGTAAGGTGTATGGTGAGCTTCCTCCATAATCTCCTTCTATAGGTTGTCAACCTTAGGTACACATACCCTAGTGCCCATCCTCAAAATACCTTCACCATCAACCCTAAACTCTTCTGTTGTGCCTTGTTGCACCTGGTACAGAATCTTTTATAATTCTAGATCCTGTGATTGGGCTGCTTTCACTTGGTCCAAAAACACAGATCTTACTCTGAACTGTGCTATTAAACATCCATGCCTATTCACCCACCATTGCAATCCTTGATCAAACAATTGATCAATCTCCCTGTACATAGGTCTCCTTCCAACACTGATATGAGCAAGACTTTCAGCTGACTTCCTGCCTGCTCAAAGCATCTGCTACAACATTCACCTTTCTAGGGTGATACATGATCGAAACAATCATAGTCTTTCAACAGCTCTAACCATCTGGTCTACCTCATGTTCAAGTTACTCTGCTGAAATACATACTTTAGGCTTTTATGATTACTATATATCTCACAAGGCACACCATAGAGATAGTACCACCAAATTCTCAAAGCAAACAACAGAGTTGCTAATTCCAAATCGTAGGTAGGGTAATTCCTCTCATGATTCTTCAACTGTCTAGAAGCATAGGCCACTACACGCCCATTTTGCTTCAATACACACCCTAAACCCACTCTTTAAGCATCACAGTACATAGTAAAGCCATCATTACCAGAAGGCAAGGTCAACACAAGTGCTGTGGTCAAACTCTCCTTTAGCAACTAAAAGCTATTCTCACAGGCTTCATCCTATTCAAATCTGACACTCTTTTGAGTCAAGCATGTCAATGGTGCTGCTATCCAAGAAAAGTCTTGTACAAACCTTCGATAGTAGCCTGCCAAACCCAGAAAACTTTTAATCTCTGTGACCGTGGTAGGTCTAGGCCAATCCAATAAAGCTTCAACCTTCTTTGGATCAACCTGGATTTCTTCCTTGGACATCACGTGCCCCAAGAAAGTAACAATGTCTAGCCAAAAATCACATTTAGAGAATTTGGCATACAAATGCTTCCTTCTCAAAGTCTCCAACACCATCCTTAAATATTGTTCATGCTCTTCTACACTTCTAGAATATACCAGGATATCATCAATGAAAACAATCACAAACTGATCTAGAAATGGTCTGAATACTCTGTTCATCAAGTCCATGAAGGCTGCTGGAGCATTTTTCAACCTAAAGGACATAACCAGAAACTCGCAGTGACCATATCTAGTTTGAAAAGCAATTTTAGGAATATCTTCTTCTCTAATTCTCAACTGATGATAACCCGATCTCAAATCAATCTTGGAAAAACATTGGGCACCTTGCAGCTGATCAAATAAGTCATCAATTTGGGGAAGCGGATACTTGTTCTTAACTGTCACCTTATTCAGTTCTTTGTAATCAATACAAAGTCGGAGTGTACCATCCTTCTTCTTCATAAATAAAACAGGTGCACCCCAGGGAGAAATACTAGGTCTAATAAAACCCTTGTCAAGTAGCTCATGTAACTACTCTTTCAGCTTCTTCAACTCAGCTGGGGCCATTCTGTATGGCGATATAGAAATGGGAGCGGTTCTAGGTACTACATCAATGCAGAATTTGATCTCCCTTTCAGGTGGCAATCCTGGCAACTCTTCTGGAAACACATCTGGATACTCACATACTACTGGCACCTCACTTACATCATCTGCTTCCAGAGTTATATCTCTGATAATTGCCAGAAATCCCTAGCATCTACGCCTGAGTAACTTCCTAGCTGTAATGGCAGAAATTAGATTCTGAGGCATCACACATTTCTCACCTCTGAACCTAAACTCTTCATCTCCCGGCATTCTGAATATCACCTCTTTGATTTTGCAATCCAGGGTAGCATAATGCTGGGACAACCAATCCATTCCTAGGATCACATCGAAATCCATCACATCCAGCAATATTAAATCTTCCATCATCTATTTGTCTTTAATTTTCACAGGACATAGTGGAAAAACAATGTCAGTAACCAGAGCTTCACTCAAGGGAGTGGCCACTGATAAAGGAGTTAACATCCTAGTCTCGATGCAAAGGTAGGAGAAATGAAAGAATGCATCGCACCAGGATCAAACAAGATAAAAGCTTCAACATAACACACTGATATAGTACCTATGACAACTGCATTCGAGATCTGTGCATCCTGTGGAGTAAGTGTGAACACTCTGGCCTAGCCTCTACCAGGCTACTGTGAAATAGAAGCCTAACCTGTGCCTCTACCACTTGCTCTACCACCAAACCTGCCTCCATCTCTACCCCTAAATCCTCGACCCTACTGGCCTGTCATCTGAAATCCACCCTGAGAAGGACCTGCTTGATAAGGTCCTGTTTGGTAAGTAGGATACTAAGGGAGTGGCTGAACTAACGACTGTACCACACTGGATGCTGAAGAAGCCAAATAAAACTGTGATTGACCAGGGGAAGGGTAAATCGGACAATTTCTCACAAAATGTCTTGGCTTTCCACACCTGTACCATACATTCTACCCCAAATGACATGGTCCCTGGTGGACTCTACCACAATTTTGGCAAGAACTGGGGTCAAAACTATAACTACTGTAACCAGCACTGCTATATCCCGTACTCTATCCACTACTACTAATAATAGATCTCATCCAAGAACTACCCTTGCCACCTTTACCATGCCTACCACTACTCTTTCCCCACTGACCATAACGAACTCATTGTAACGATCCTGCCTGGCCATATCCCATCTGTCCACCAGATCCAATCTGAAAGATTCCCTGAGATTGCTGCATACCTGTACCATACTGTCCTCCTGTATAACCACTAGTCTGTCCCCCAGATTGGGAACTATGAGCACTAGTAAATCTAGGCACTACACGGTGCCTCCGAAGACTCTCCTTAATGGACACAGCTTCAACATAAACAAAGTCCAGGGTCTGTCCCTTGGTCCTCATACTTGCATATTCTGGTCCTAAACCAGCAACATACAAGTTTACCTTCTATAACTCATCCTCCATCATAGGGCCTACAAACCTCAATAATCTCTTGAATCTGTTAGTGTACTCAAAAACTGTCTCATTCCCTCTCCTAAAGATAGTCATCAACTGTGCTCTATTCTTCATCTGGTATGCCATGTGCATATAGTGCTGCTGGAACTTATGCTCAAACTCCTCCCAAGTGATAGTATCAATATTCGGTCTAATAGTAGTAACAAACCAATCATGAGCTTCCCGCTCCATGCAAGTCTCCACCATACAGATCCTCTGTGAGTCATTTACAGTAAAAGACACTCTATTTCGGATCATGTTCAGAAAATTCATAGGGCCTCCTGATCCATCAAATGTCACTCTGAAAGATCTAGCAAAAGTACTTATTGCCCCCAGATCAGAGACCTGTCTAGGCTGCTGAAAAGCCTGAGCTATGCCCCTAGCCATAGCCTCCACTGTAGCCTAATCAATGGCTGTAAAACCTTATGGCGGAGGCTATGCATTACCACCTTGAGCGCGTCGGCGTCCACCCTGATTTATGGGCCTTCCTTTGCGTTGAGGTTGCTGAGGTTCCTCTCCCTCTTTGGGAATTTCTCCCTGTTCTGAAGTAGCATCCTCTTCCTCTTCAGGTTGTTGCACACCTCGACGTCATTGTCAAATCATTCTAAAAAGCAAACAGGTAGACTTTAGCAACAAATAAAAGTCCTAGCGGTATGCTGAATTCTAGAAATAAGGAAGACTTAACAAAAAGATAAAGGATCCTATGCTGTAGTAGTTTCAAGAAAGACTCTGACACTCTAAGGAAATAAAATATGCATAAAAGTAAAACCAAAAGCTCTGATACCAACTTTGTCACGACCCAAACCCGGGTTACATGATCGGCGCTAGGGAACGGGAAAGCTATATGCTACTGGAACCCGTGGCTAGCTTAAAACCTGATCAACATCATAAATCAACATAATGTACCAGAATTATGTATTTTGGTTTCACATAAATGGATATAATCCTGTTAATAATAATCATAGATAAGCCATAACAATAAACATGTATAGTCATAATATAAGTTGCATCACAGCTGGAGCCTCCCAGGGCTACAAACATCCAGAAAACCATTCAAACAATATGAAGATACTATCATCATAAACATATTAACACATATTCAACATCATCATGATCATAACGTCCTAATACAACAGAGCTACTACTGCAGCTTCTAGAATAACAATACATCCGATAGATAATAATGACCTTCACAAAATTACCGAAGAAGAAGTCCGGCGTAGAGACCTGACTGGTGAGGTCTAAAGAAAATCCTGAAAATTAAATTGAGGGGAGTCAGACCTCACTGAGTGAATTAATCTTACATTTATGAAGTGCAACCTAATCACAAGCAGTCATGCAATATATATATATACATGTAGTTACATTCATGAATGCAGCATACAAATCAAACAAGGAGGAGGATTGAGGCTGGGCACCTAATAGACCTCTAAATCCCCCCATATAGCCTTTTAGGCTCTCTTAATCCACACGTTTCACTTAACCCAATATTATTCATCTGGTGCCTAGAGAAACTCACGAGCATGCCCCAGATGTAATAAATAATTTACGGTCCCAGAGCAACTCACGAGCAAGCCCCGTCCTTATACCGGAGTTAGTAAATATACCTGACTCCCGTGTGCACACACCTTGGTGACACCCACCAGGTAGCTCGTCCCATGACTATTCTCCATCCACAACATAAATCACAAATATATATGCATATAATACATTCCATAATATAAAAATAATATTCATAACATAATGAATATGCATGATTACTATATGACATGTTAATGTATATAAAGTTATGAATTTAATTAAATATATATATAATTATATAATAAATAATAAGTGATAGTTAAAATATATAACATAATATTCCTAACATGCATTCTATAGCAAATCATAAATGCAAGATTAACTTACAGGTTGAACGAGCATAGCAAATCATAAATGCAAGATTAACTTACAGGTTGAACGAGCGCCTCCCTACGCCCCGGAACCACCCGCTCTGTCTTGGGCTCTACTACTCTCTACAGAATATAAATGAATATAATTTAGATTAACAGCTTAACCTAACTCCTATTGAACTCTAGATTTCTATTTAACAATCATAACTTATATAATCAACCTATAAACATAACACATTATATGACTTAAACTAATAATTCTGATATCACGTTTTACGAGAAATTTCTACTGAAATTTTGGCAGAACCTCCCCTGTAAAATGAACATCTCTCCACCAAAGTGGAGCCCATCCTACATAAAAACAATACTTCTATAATCACATCCAACTGCCAGGCCTACCAATATACCCAGACTTACCAAATATATCAATTACAGCACTTAATAACACCATCTATATTCATTTATTTATTGAACTTATCACACCATTTATTATGTATCATTATATGCTTATCAAAAGTCCAAACAGTCCTTAATAGTCCATAATTGCAGTATTCTGGTAAACGGTCTAAACAGTCCTAATATTCAATTAATTAATTCGATCATTAAATTCATCTGATTCAATTTCATTTTGACTTAATTATAACATATAAAACATGCTTATAATATATAAAAACATCCAAACAATTAAATTAGACATGTAGCATGTAAATCGAGAACTTCCGCTGTTTTGCTTTCGGGATTTTTAATTTAAAACCTAAGCATTATTTACCTATTGATCCTTTATTAAAGTTGTACGAAATAATTTTCTATAATTTTTAAAAATACTTTTATCAATTTCCAGGTCGGGCCACACGGCCACCGCCTATGGTGGCGCGTGTGGCTCAACCACCGCCATTGGACAATGGAGCTCACCAAAGGCGTCGTAATTCACTAAGGAGTTCGATTCCAACACTCACATACTGTAAGAACCACCTGATGAAGTGGATCGAACAAAAGAAGCCGACTGACCTCCCAACGCCATTCACCAGTCACTCTCCTTCCTCCACGTTGTTGGTTGCACCAAATCCACTCTATTTGAGCCGATAAGCTCAAATCTGAGCTGAAATTCATCGGACAATCGCTGGATGGTGGTGGTGCATGGTGGCCGATTCCAACGAAGGTTGTAAAACTTCTACCGTCGGCTAGAGGTGATGGTTTTTGGGGTTTTTGGTGTCGGTTGGTTGGGTATCACGAGAGCTATTTGTTGAGCTAAAAAATGGAGCTGTTGGTGGCCAGAATCGTATAAATCGACGGTGGGAAGTGGATGGTGTTACAGTGGCACTAATGAGAGAATCTGGGTACTGTATAGGCTATTTTTGTGGATTTTCTTGTTTTCAATTGGGTCGAGTAGAAGCATATGTATATATTAAACATACTTTTCAAGTTTACAAACAAGCCCTTTTCTCCAATTTCTCACACACCCAAACTCGGTTTTTCCCCAAATTTTACCCATGAGTTTGAAGATATATTTTACACTTTCAATCAAAATTTTAGCTCAAACGGACGTCCGTAGCTATTATTTTAAATTTTTAAAGATTAAAGCTTAATTAATCAATTCCCGAATTAAAATTAATTAATTCAAAAAATTACGGGCATTATAATTTATAGCATCGAAAGGGGTGTGAGTGTGCAGTGTACTTAAAATAAATTAAATATAAGTAGATGTGTGTATTTGTAAGGATATTGTTATATTTGATATATAAGAATATATAGTTTAATATAAAAATTGAGTTATTCATATGTAGAATTATCTAAATGAATATAAATGTCTATATGGGTGAGAGTGGTACATTATATAAGTATAAATTTATAGATATTAAATGGTGTGATAAGTTCAATAAATATAATTAATTAGATGGTATCGATTAAGTGCTGTAACTGTTGTGTTTGGTAAATCCAGATAATATCAGTAGGCCCGGTAATTGGTTGAGATATTAGAAGTGCGTTTTCTATGCAGGAATGGGCTCCACTTCTGTGGAGAGATGTCCATTTTATAGAGGAGATGCTGTCAAATTTTTGGTAGAATTTTCTCGTAAAACGTGATATCGTTTAGACATAAGTCATAGTTAGAATCCGTGTGAGTTTGAGAAATCAATTAGATATCAATCGAGTCTCTAAACTTCTAGAGTTCTAGGAATTCATGTGTTTAGAGTCTGTTTCTAAATTCTACTTTTATTTATGTTCTGTAGAGAGTTCTAGAGGCCAAGAAGGGCCCAGTTACACAGGGGCTAGCGCGTGGAGGCGCATATCAAAATCAGTGAGTTAATATTATATTTATATTATGCTTAGATAAATTGCATGCTAATATTATATGTGCTCTGTTGTTTAATCTGAATAATAATTATCATAATTGCTTTACATAATTGAATTATTTATATATACATATATTTAGTATATTTATTATGTTATTAGATATTATCATGTTGTTACATATGAGAATGTTGTTGTGTTGTTATTCCGACTGTGATTGTTGTGTTGCGTTTGTGATTGTGAAAAGTTGGAGGATAACTGTGGGAGAAGCTACCTGGTGGGTATCACCAGGCTGTGTGCACACAGGAGTTAGGTATGTCTACTAATTTTGGCTAAAGGTGAGGGGTGCCGATCCTATTTATTTTTGTTATGATTATACAGTGGCGTGCTCGTGAGGCACTCCAGGAGACCGTAATTGTTTAATTAAGATCTGGGGCTTGCTCGTGAGGCACTCTGGGCGCCAGACGATTAATATTGGATTAAGTGACCCATGTGGAATAAGAGAGTCTAATGAGATTATGGGGGTAGAGGTCATTAGGTGTTCTATTTCATTCCTCCATCCTTCTTTGTTTGATTTTTGAAATGACTGCTGAATTGAGAATTACTTACTTGTAATGCATGTGTGTATGTATATATTATATATTTAAATATATATTGATCGATTTTGTGTTTAGGTTGTATAATATAGATATAATATTAATTCACTTAGTGAAGTCTGACTCTCCTCAATTATATTTTTTCCAGGTTCTTAAAGAGTCGGACAAATTATTGATGATCACCTTGCAATTCCTTTCTCTGCAAGGTTATTTATTTATTTATTACATATATTCTAATTATTCCTAATTCTAGTTACTCCATAGTTGTAGAAGTTAGAATCACGTTGAGTGGATTAAAAGAGACATATGATTTCATTATATTTTTATTTCTTTATTGTTGATTGTATAAATTGTTGGTGGTGAATATTTCTAGTTATTTATTTTAAGTTGATTTGAAAGTTGATTTTAATATATAAGTGATATGATTTATAAGTGAGATTGGGTTTGGACGGTATTCAAGTTAGGCTTGCTACGAGTTTTGGTGGTTTTAAACCTACCCATTCCCTAGCGATGGTCCAACCTGGTTTGGGTCGTGACAAAAATTAAAGTGTTAAATTTTAGGGTTGTTTGGTTTGTTTTATGTGGAAGGTGAAGTTTTAAATGGGTTAAAAGTTAACCCCAAAATGAGGTTAAACGTTACCCATTCATAAGGAGGGGTAATGGGGTTAAAAGA
>CANYLF012995770.1:0-11445 GCA_948193215.1 Bocquillonia castaneifolia
CCCTTTCAATCAATTTCTCAGAACCTCAACTAAGGTTCGCCCTTTCATAAAATTTTCTCAAACCCTAAACCCAGGTTCGCTGAATCATTTTCTCAGAACCTCAGCTCAGGTTCGCCTTTTCAATTATTTTTCTCAAAACCCTAAGCTAAGTTTCGCCAAATCAATTTCTCAAAGCCTAAGCTAAGGTTCACCCGATCAATTTCTCAGAACCTCAGCTATGGTTCGCCCAATCAATTTCTCAGAGCCTCAGCTCAGGTCCGCCTCTTTTAAATTTTATTTTCAGAAATATCATCTTCAAAAATCATTTTCTTTACTTTTACAAACCAAGTGCAATTTCCAATTTTTACTTTCTAATTTCCCAATTTTTCCAATTTTTTCCAAATTTTCCAAAAATCATAACTTAAAAATTAATTATTATTCTGGAGTCATTTTTTTATTTTATTTCAAATTGTTTATTCAAAAATAAAAAAAAGCATAAATAAATAATATAAGCACAATTTAAGTACCAAGTTTGGAAGTTGTATGGGTGCTATAACCTTCCCTACACGTAACCGACCCCTTACCCATAAATTTGCACACCAGTTAAAGTGTTCCAATCGTAGTCACAATGATTGGTGGCGACTCCTTTTCAAAAATTTAAATCCACCCTCGTCGCTAATTTTTTTTGTTCCCAAATCTTCATAAAATTTTAAATTCCTAAAAGAGAAGGCGATTCTCAAAAAAATCCGGGAGCGATACATTTAACATTAAAAATATGTCATTTTGCGGAGAATATGTCGAAAGGCAATTACTAAAACAAGGTTTAACATTAAAATAATCGAATAAATGTGAATAAATTTTATTTTTATTTACCAGCAAAGATTGGTACAGTTTGCAAAGTTATTTTAATTTTTAAGGAGATATGTCGAATTTGAACCTCACCTTTACCGAAAGAGGACAAGGGACTCAAATGAACCGTAGCTTAACGCCAGCTCCTTCGCAATAGAGATACGATCAGTGGCGGAACCAGAAATTTATTGCTACTGGGGCAAAATTTAAATGGCTTACTTGACATTTTTTTAGTGATATTTATTGTAGTCTTGTAGTAGTTTGAACAATTTAAAAATTTAATGGTGAAAATTGAAGTTAGAGTGATTTAAAATTGATTTGGGGTTAGAGTTTTATTTGTTTTTTCGAATGAATTGGGAGAAAAGTGGGGTTGATTGGGTATTTGGGTGAAATTTGTCAAAAAAATTGGTGGTTTATTGGGTGATATGTCTATTGGTAAATGATATGTCTATTGATGAATGATGTCTACCGGTTAAGAACATGTTTTTAAATTTTAGGACAAATCATTTATTACTAAGTGGCCTAATATATATATATATATATTCTTCGTTTAGATATAAGTGTATCTTTTGTAAATAATACACGTATTAAGAAAACAATTAATTTTTTTAGAGGAAGAAAACAATTAGTTGAGTGTATGATTTACTAATATATCCCGATTAATTATGAAAAAAATATTAGTGTTAAGTTGAAATTTAACTATAATTGCATGAATATATGTGAAAAAATTGCATTAAATATATAGTATTGGAATTTTAAAATGTCCTAAAATCTTTGAATATAATCCTTAAAAAACTCTTTCGGTCTCAAAATCATACCACTAATTCATTTTGTGATATAGTATTGAAATCTTAAAATGTCCTAAAATCTTTAAATATAATCCTTCAAATACTCATTCGGTCTCAAAATTATACTACTAATTCATTTAGTGATTCTGAATATGCTAACTTCATTATTTTATTTATTTTCAAAGAGTAAAAATTTTAAATTATCTGTAACATCTTTAATTAATTTAATAGTCATTAATTGAAAATTGCTACTTACATAAATTAAAGATGAAAATATAAAAATTAATTTTAATAAATTTTATAATTTATTAAATTGAAGTATAGTTTTGGTCCGAACATGAATTGGAATGTCAGAAGTCAATTCAACAAGATCGATAAAACCATTCGGGAAAAAAAAAGGCCCTCCATAATGAAAAAACAAAACAAAACAAAAATGGCTGCCAGTAGGTACTCTATGAAATAAAGAAAGTGAGAAAAGGTCCGCATCTCATTTTTTCTAAAAAGAAAACAACATAACTTCTTTAAAAGTTAAAACAAGCCAAAACGACCTGTCGTAGTCATTGAAAACACCCAAAAAAAAAGATCGTCTTCTCCGTTCCTCTCTTCTCTGCATCTCATTGTTTCTTCATAATCAAAAACAGCAACAAATAAACAAAGCAAAATAACTCAAGTACTCAACAACACAAGGGAGGGGACAAGATCAACGGTTAGTGGAGCAAACTCTGAGTAGCTGGTGGGGCAAATCGGTGCGAGGCCGTCGACGACATATACCCCCTCTAAGAGCCGCTCCGATGGCTACTGGGCAGCTGCCCCACCCTGTCCCACAGTAGTTCCGGCCCTCATACCATTATTGGCTATACCTATTAAAAAAAATTGTTTTTATTCTTGTTGTTTAATTTACTAGTTGCAATCTTTTATGTTAACCGATAAGTTCTATAGTGCATATCAATTGGCCTTCATTAAATGACGGGCCAGCTCTTCTACCTCTTCCAAGTGTGTATATATATATAATACTTTAGATACATAGAATCCTGGAGCTGGAGTTCTTATAGTCGTGGCCTTTTAATTGGCCTCATTTGAGAAGATGATTTCCATTTCAAAAAATAAAATTAAAAGCCAACGCCCAACAGTGGCAAAACAAGTTATTGTCACCAAAATCAGATATTGATATGACAAATTAATTAGTATATAATCAAATGGATATGTTTTTCTTCATAATGAAATTGCTTGAACTCGATAATCGTAGTTTTCTATGCTAGCTATAATAAAATAATAAGAAAAAAAATAGGAATTTTCACCGTAAAAAATATTAGCTTAATACTTTGTAAATCATCAATATAAAAATGGGCGAGGTGATATATTCTAGTGGCATTTATAATATGTTTAATCATAGTTTTAATTCTAGCCACCTCTTTTTTCGTAAAAACTCTTCTTTTTTTGTTCTTTTATCTAGGGCTGTTATCGATCAGCTTTTTACCGATGAAAAGTCCCTTTTAGATTTTTATTTTCTTTAATTTATCACAATAAATTGGATGTTTCCATCCAATAGATTTATTAGTTTTAGGTTGTTTCTCTCTTTTTTAATGAGAGTTTTATTTTTCTCCTTTTATGTGGGAGTTTTGTCTCTTCATCTTTTTTGTGGAAGTTTGATCTAATATTTCAATTGAAGATTTCATTATTATACTATACCACAAGATATGAATCTCCGTGAAGATGCTAATAATGGAGTCATGTGTGCAGAGCCCAGCCTATTTTGTCATTATTGATATAGATGATGAATGTTCTATTGATTTATTATAGATATGTTTTATTTTGCTTAGAGCTACTTTTAAAATATCTTGTTGTTTTATTTTTCGATCAGCGAACATAATTGCTAATTAAGGTGGCTTGTTCTGAGTCTGACTGAGTAGAAAGCTCTATAACATTTGGTATGAGACTGATATATTATCTCATGATTTAATGAATTAATATCAGTTTTCTCTTTAGTAAAAAAAAAAATCATAGTTTTAATTAACAATTAGACTTAGTCTCATTTTAAAAGCTTAGCATTTTATTCCAAAGCTCTTTTCAGTTTACAATAAATTTTAATTGAATTTTAACATTTTAGTCAGTATATTTTCAATTTAATAAATATTTTAGTAAAGTTAAGAATATTTAGCAAAGCTGAAAGTAATGTATATTAAAGTTGATGTGTGAATTATACGTAATTCACAAGTTTACATTTAAAATTTGTAACTCTATTATACTTATCTTAGATCATCTTCAAAGGGCTCTTTATTCTTTATTATATAGTGTGTAAGTTTAAAAAATCAAATCCAATAGACTCTTCACCTTTTAAAAAATAAAATACAGAGTTTATTTGGCTCTGTACATTTAAAGAGTCAATTTCACTATGTATCTCATTATCTACAAATTTTTATCTGTGATAATTATTTATTTTCATGATAAATATTTAATTTTTGAATAATTGTTTTTAATTTAAATAATGCATTGGAGTTTAATAGTATTGTTTACTCTTTACCTTTAAAATTCACTCTATAAATTAGAAAAATTACTCTTTAAAATACAGAGTATTGTTGGAAATAGTCTTACTGAATAATATAACACACCATTTTTTTTTTGTCTCGCATGATAATAGATTATCAATTTTGAGCAATATATGACTTGCTCATAAATTTTTAAAATTAAGTGGTTGAGCTGATTTTATGCAGCGAATAGCTGATAGCATGTAGGTGTAAGCAGATGGTTGGTAGCAGATGGCTGACAATTGATTTATAATAGTGTTTGGTAAATAGTACTTTCAAGCTGTTGCTGATATTCTACAAAATGACTAAAATTGACACATATATTATTTCAAATAACATATAATTTATTTTTAAATACATTAATTTTATAACAAAAAATTAAATGAAATCAATATAATCACAATCATAAAAACAATAAATTCTATTATTTATAAATAACTATATTATTTAAATAAAATTTCCTTATAAAATTATAATGAATTAATATAATAAATAAATTGCATATTAAATTATTGCAAATTATATAACTAATTTTACAAATAATAATAATCAATAGTATGTATAATTATTTATATAAGAATAGTAGACATAATTTTTATGAGTCTATTAAAAATTATAATCGTAGAATTAATTTTGTCAAAAAAAAATTATAATTATAGAATCAATCATGTTAAAGAAAATAGCCTAAAAAATTTACCTTTTATAAGAACATTAGTTAAAAAAACTCTAAAATGTAGCAGATGCAATCTACAATATATACGCATCAAAAAAGCTAACGACTGCATATATCAATTCTCACCAAACACCTAAATAGGAGCATATTTGGATAAAAAATACCATTTACTAGCAGATCTACTAAACCAAACGCTTACTATGTTAAATTTTATAGTTTATTATGACCAAATAAATTACAAATACTTGTTCTTAATTAGAAATTTGAGTAATGCCTCTTTTAGGTTTGCACAGAAGTGGCTGAGGTAAATATATTATAAAATATTAATTTTTTACGTAATTTTTATCTCATAAACTTATTATTGTTATAGAATGACTCTAGTACTATTAAATAAATTTTACAATGTTAATGCACCCTCATGTAGTTGAATGAATTTCTAATAATACATTAATATTATATTTTTTTTAAATCACTGAAAAGACACATACTAACGACAGAGTTGGGGGGAGGGTCATGGTCCTCAAACTTTACAAAATTTATATTTTCCGATATAAATTTTAATTTCACATATATTTTGGCTATTTATTTATATAAATTAAAATATATCATTTTTTTATAATTTGATAAGGGTGGGTCTCAAACTTAAGACCTTTCACCCTCTATTTATATGAATAGTATCGATCCATCCAATGTAGATTAAGAAAACATATAATTGTTGGTATAATATATTTTAAAATTAACCCCATTGAAAAGAAATTTTGACCCCTCACTATATATATATCACATAGAAACGTAACATGTATACACCTTAAAATCATGGCATATTAACATTAGATTAACTTTCAGAGTTTATTTTTATTATTTTTTTAAATATGATTTTCTCTTTTATTAAGACCGCCAAATTTGAACATTCTGGTCACACACAAGCCAAAATTTGATTGCTTGAAATTGCGGCGAAGAAAAGTAGAAAACATTATAAACGTCGCATAAGTAAAAAATAAGCAAATAGGACCAAATAGAAAATAAAGCAAACATTGGGTATCAATCAGGCTAGAAAATGAGGTCCTCACTTAAGGTTAGAAAAAATACTAACATTAATAATACTAATATTCCTTGCTCAATAGGGGCAATCTAATAATAGAATAACAGTTAAAAAAAATCAGGCTGGAAAATGATGAAGAACTTTTTAATCTATTACGTCTCTCATGAGAATTAATTAGACCATGTAGAAACAAAAAAAAACATGATTTCGTAACACTCAGGAAAATGGTTGGCGATAATTACATGATTGGATGAGTTGAAAGAGTCTCAACAGATCTTGGTTTCCAAAGTGTGCATTTTTTTTGGCTTGGCATTCGCACCACACAATTTTTTTTTAAGGGAACACCACACAATTATTTTGAGCAATGAAAATTAGAAGTATGAAATAGGCAAATATTACTAAGTTTTTTTTTTTATATATAATCATAGTTCTTTTTGCAGGAATTTGATTTTTTTAAAATTTTAACATAAAATTTTAAATTTTAAATATTTTAACTTTTAAAGAGTTTAAACTTTGATTTAGGAATCTAAATATTTAGTGTTCAAAAATTAAATTAAAATTTTTATATAATTTAAATCTCTTGTATAAAATTAATTAAAAATAAAGCATTCTCATAAATTTCAATTCTAACACTATTTTCACAAAAAAAAACAAACCTAAAGATATACGGGCTTGATTATTCTTGAAAAGAGCACCGCTGCCAGTTCAGCCGTTAGTAAGATTATTAAGTTATTAACTAGTGTTTTAAAAATCAAACCGATAAAGCCACCGGTTCAAGATTAAACCGGTTTAACGGATTCAACCATCGGTTTAACAGTTCATAACATATATGAGGGATAGGTCATCATTCTGTCTTTTACACATACCACTCCAGTCTCTTCCCTCACATTTTTTAAGTGATATTTGTTGTAGTCTTATAGTAGTTTGAATAATTTAAAAATTTAATGCTGAAAATTGAAGTTAAAGTGATTTAAAATTGATTTGGGGTTAAGGTTTTATTTGTTTTTTCAAATGAATTGGGAGAAAAGTGGGATTGAGTGGGTATTTGGGTGAAATTTATCAAAAAAGACCGCAATCTAAACTGCCGTATTTTTAGTTCGATTTTACGATCGGTTTGGTTTTTTCGGTTTTTTTCTCACCCGGTAAGGTAGTATTAAAAAGTGAAATATAGAAAACATACCTTTTTATATTTTAAGAATTATTTTATAAATAAAATGTTAAAATCTATAATTTTTTTTTTATCAAGGATGAATTAATAGCTAATTAAGAGCGGACAGTATGTCAATATCCTTGTTTGAAATTCTGAAAAAAGGGGAGGATGAAGGAAATTTTGCTAGAAATGAGATGGGGAAATATCAGAATTGTTCAGTGAAGAAATCACATACTTAGAATCTCAAATTAAGATCCTTTTTTTTCTACTTTGACTTCTGCTTGTTATGATAGTTACAACTTGCAAACACTATTTTAATGCAAGATCTAAAAATTCAAATACTTAAATAAAAAAATGTCATCATAATTAAAATTTTTTAAAAATAAATGCATATGATGTAATTATTGAAATTGATATCTCCCGTAGTGTGCTTCAGGCCTTAACTTGTTGCTATGGCGCAATTCGCAGCCAGATAACCACTCAAAACCTCTTAAGATCACATGTTTTCGGGTGCCTGCACCAATAACTTTCTATTGTTTATTAGCACATCAAACACCTAAATCCTAACCAAGAAGGTCATTGACATTAGCAAGTTGAACTTATATTATTCTAATTATTTAATTATTTTTCATATTAATTTCTTAGTGCTACTGAAACGACCAAATTAATTATTTATTTGGAGTTTAGTCGTTGAAAAAAATAGAAAAAACCTGAGATGGTGACCCTATATATAGCCTTAACTTGATACTCTTGAATTCTCACAGTTTCATTTCAGTTCTCAAAATTGTTTCAGTATTTTCTTAATTTCTTTTCAAGTCTTTTTTGTTCTTCATCCTCCAAGACTCATCGAATTCGCAGCAAAAAGATTCACACTTTCAACAAAACCCAACAAGTCTCTCTCTTAAAAAAACTCTGCTTTTCAAAGCATAATATCACACATATCAAGATAATAAAATGCTATTTTTCAGGTGTGTCAAGATGAAAACGTGAAACGTTTTCTTGCTAAAATCTTTATATGCTATTGCTATAACCCAAAACTTCGTCTTTTTTTTTCGGGCATGGAACTAAGGCAACAAAATTTCCTTCTTCAAAAACTCTCTTTCTGGTTTGCACCCACTACTCGTCCCCCAGGTCTCCTCTTCTTTTGGCTCATTATATAAAATAAAACATAACAAATTAAGACAATTAATAATTAATCCAGTAAAAAATATATTGTTAAAAAAATAATATAATCTGTTTTTTTCCTCCTCCTTATTGTTTAAATCAATGGTTGCTTTCTTTTGTAACTCTTCTGGGTCCGGGTATTTAAATAGATGGCATCCATTTTCGGGTAGTTTAGGGGATTATAATGGGGTTTTGAAGGGTGAGTCTATGGTATCTCAGTCTTTGGTGTTAGATAATGAAAAGGGTGAACTTGTGAAAGCACCGACAGTAAAAGTCGGGAAGAAAGGTGTCTCTGAAGCTAAGGCTTTGGCTGCTTTGAAAAGCCATAGTGAGGCAGAGAGGAGAAGGAGAGAAAGGATCAATGCACATCTTTCAACTCTTCGTGGTCTTGTGCCCTGCACTGAAAAGGTTAATATTTGCTTAATTTTCCTTAATTTGTTTTTTTTTATTAGTGGTTTCTTTTTTATAGTTCGTATCAATCAATTTTTATCGTATCTGTCTGGTTGATGCTAGCTATAAACTTATAACAAGATGCCTCTTTGACTTTCTGAGCGAATTTTAAGATTTAGAATGGTTGATATATATTTGATTAATGATAATTGCCATAACAAAAAGGATATTTGATGTTCCGCTCAATCAGTTATTATGGACACAGTTCAAAAAAAAAAAAAAAAAAAGTTGTTATGGATTAAAAAATGGAATACCTCAAATCAAATTTAGCCAAAATAGATAATGCATAGTAGATGTTCAAAATAGACATTTCCATAAGAAAGAAAAAAAAAAGTTGATTATATGAAAATGTTTGAATTAATCATTTTAAAAAAATATTTGAATTAATCAATCAATAGTACAGTACTAAAGAAAATTAAGCCCTGTGGCGAAGCTACACTGAAGAGGAGGCTGCAACTGCCCCACCCACCCATCCACTCTTCTGACAAACTGACATTTTAGTGCTAAATATATGAAAATTCCAAATTTGTCTTCTTTTAGAATCACTCACTAACTATAGAGAAAATGTAAGCTTACGTGATAATTAAATTGGCTTCTTATGCTAGAATGGATGAGTTCTTTTCCTTATGATGTTATTTACTTATTTAGAAATTTTAAAAAAATAGTTTTGTTAGGTTTATTTCTGATCCTATTATTTTGTTAAATAATTCAACGTACCAAATGCATTCTGAAAGAAATGCATAGGCATAAACTACAAAAATGAAAACAACTCTTGAAAGATTTTGGATTCCTGCTTTTATGTGTTATGTTCCTTCATAGTTTATATATAGTGGATCAATATTCAGACATTGGATTCTTCTAGCTACTATTTGAGAAGTTAAAGGATGTGTATCAATGGGGTATAATTTAACCCTCCAGGTGATGTCATACTTTTGTTCATATGACAGTGAAATTATGTTACTGCAATACCTGATTTGTTAATTCAGCGTATATTATCAAGTTTAGAATTTTATCGATTAAAGTTAACCAGCTATCTCACCCTCGTTGGGAGAGAATTGGAACTTCTCTCGGTTGGAGATTAGTCTGGATAATCGTAAAACGGGGTTTAGGATATAAGTAACCTAAGTATATATACAAAATTAAAAACTTAAGGGGGTCAATATCAAAATATACAAAAACTTTATTTATGAAATTTTTTTTTTGGCGAAGTTAGGGGGCTATAGCCCCTCTCGATCCTGACTCCATCATTGAATCCATGGCATTGCGTATTTTAATTTATGACTCCATGGTTTTGTTTTTTATTTAAAAAAATGCACTGGATAATCTAAGGATAATGAAATTTATATAACTTCATAGTTAAATTAATTAAATTATTGGTGATTAAAAAAACACTTAATAAAAATGGTTTAGGGTTGTCACTGCAGGCACGCATAGCTTGATTGTAACTTTAAAATTAAATTAATTAAATTATTGATAGTAAAAAAATCACTTAATAAAAAGATAGGTTTAAAGTTGATGCTGCAAGTCTACATAATTTGATGATGGAGAAAATATTCAGAATTAATTCAATAGTCTCATATTCTATTTTTTTAATTTTTAAATAAAAATTTCTTTATAATCAATTTGAGAATTTCAAATTTTAGTTCCACTAAGAATAGGTTTAGAGTTTATAAGTTTGTTTTAGGAATAACGAAGTACTTGGGATTGATAATACATTCTGACTCCACAGGACAATCTATAAACACGATAGCTATTCAAAAAAAATAATAATACATGAATATATATATAGTTCCTATTTTTGGAAGACAAAATCTCTCAGGACCACTTCCTATAATAGTAAGGAAACATGGTAGTATAGCACTTGTTCTGTGTTCTAGTAGCGAGCCAAAGTCCGAACCTAAGAATTTTTTTAGGTAGATTGAGTTCACTATGTAGGATTATGGACTGTTCAAAGGGAGAAACTATTCTTAGGTAGATTCAGTTTGCTATATAGGATTATGGACCGTTCAAATGGAGAATTCAGTTTACTATGTAGGATTATGGACTGTTCAAACGGAGTATCTTCTCAGAATAGGGTTAGAGGCGACTTAAACCTGTCCTTCCACTACAATGGGATTGAAACTTGCGAGTTTTACTGGAAGGAATAAAAGAGATACCATATCTGTTTCTTTTAGTTGGGGTTTGGAGATTCTCACCGATGATCCATTACAAATATTTTTACTGTCAGACTATGCTGATAGAGATAGAGACACCGTTGTGTTCTTGTAGCCAGCCATATCTGCATTTCTTCGACGGAAAAAGAAGGGAAGATATAAAACACGTCATGGACGCGTTTCTCGCATGTCACTCTCTGCCTAGCTAGCCGACTGCACTTGTCATTAAGTACACCCAAACCAATTAATTTTATTTCTTAATAAAAAATGCCATTTGAATTTTTAGGTAGTGCAATAAAATAGTAAAGTCAATAATTCTATGGTGGTTACTGGTTAGGCCAAAATATAAATTTATTCTCATGAACATGTCTACATATAATCTTTTTTTTTAAAAAAATTCTGTTTTGTATGCAACTATGCATATAAAATTGTTTACATACAAATTCAACTTGGTATTTGCATGTATAAATTATACAAATAAAAGTATACTTGCAAAATTATACGAACATAAATATTTTATATTTTATATAACTCTGTGATGCTGATCCCACGAGGCCTCTTTCTTTGTAGACGTATGAGGCTTGGGATAGTTGTAACAGCCTTCCTTTCTGATATTTTTAAAAATTCAGGTTTTGAATCCTGACGGTATTAGTAGGTAGGACATTAGATTAT
>CANYLF012996173.1:0-16278 GCA_948193215.1 Bocquillonia castaneifolia
ACTTAAGCTTTCCCAAGGAGAGCTTAAAGGTCAACTACTTGCTTCTCAATTCAAAATCTCTTCAATGGAGACTCTTGAAAAAGAGAATGATTCATTGAAAAGTGAAGTTGAAGAATTGAGAGAATCCATTGCCAAGTTTCACAAAGGCAAGGAGAATCTTGATACCTTATTGGTATCACAAAGACCTCCCCTTATAAGACATGGCTTAGGATTCAATGAATGCTCAACCTCTAGTAATGCTCCCAATACCACCTTTGTAAAATCATCATCACGTCCACAAACTTCTAGTGTAGAAGTTGCAAAGACTAAGGGTCGAAAGCCTATGTCAAAGCAAGGAGCAAAGCCATCAAATGGCTCTATGGCCAAGAGGTCAAACTCCTCTCAAGGTAAACCAAAAGGTCAAGCTCCTAAGAAACATCACACAAGGCAAATGGCCATAAGTAAAAAGACCTCCTCTCCTAATGTTCATTATCAGTATTGCATGAAACATGGAAACATTAATGTGTTTTGCCATATTAGGAGGGAACACATTAGCTTGGGTACTTTTGTTGATGCTAACCCCCAAGGACCCAAATACGTTTGGGTACCAAAAAGTAGGTAAATAACTTGTGTTTGTAGGTATGCTTGAAAACTACAAGTGAAGCAAATGAATGGGTTCTTAATAGTGGATGCTCTAAATACATGATCGGTGATAGAAAGCTCTTCTCTAAACTTAAGAAGAAGAATGGTGGATCCGTTACATTTGGTGACAATGCCAAGGGTAAAGTAATTGGTATTGGCACCATAGGTAATCACTCTTCAACTTGCATTTAAAATGTATTTCTTTTTGATGGTTTAAAGCATAACCTATTTAGTGTAAGCCAATTGTGTGATAATGGGTACAAAGTAGTTTTTGACACAAATACATGCTTAGTCTCCAAATCATTGGATGATAAAATTGTATTCCAAGGCAAAAGATCTAGTAATATCTATAAAATTGACCTGCACTCTCTTGCTAACCAAAATGTGAAGTGTCTGCAAAAGATAAAATACTCCAAGGACAAGATATGTGAAGCTTGTCAAAAGGGAAAACAAGTCAAATCCTCCTTCAAACCAATGAACCAAGTAAGCACTTCTAGACCACTTGAATTACTTCATATGGATTTGGTTGGACCTTAACAAGTAGCTAGCTTAAGTGGAAAACACTACACCTATGTCATTGTTGATGACTACTCTAGATTTACTTGGGTTGCATTCCTTACTCATAAGAGTGATGCTTTTGAAACTTTTAAATTTTTTTCAATACGTGTTCAAATTGAAAAAGGCTATTTCATGATCGCTTAGAGAAGTGATCATGGAAAAGAATTTGAAAATGAAGCTTTTAAAAATTTTTGTTCCAAAAGGGGTATTTCACATAACTTTTCATGTCCAAGAACTCCTCAACAAAATGGTGTTGTAGAAAGAACAAATTGTACATTGATTGAGATGGCTAGAACTATGCTTAATGAGTATGATTTACCAACCTACTTCTAGGCGGAGGCCATCAACACATCATGTTACATTTTAAATTGTGTTTCCGAAAGACCTATTTTGCACAAAACCCCTTATGAGTTATGGAATGGTAAAACACCCAATATTTCATATTTTAGAGTATTTGGTTGTAAGTGTTAAATTCTCAATACCAAGGACTATCTTGGTAAATTTGCATCCAAAATGGATGATCGAGTCTTTCTAGGTTATTCCAACTCAAGCAAAGCTTATAGAGTTTTTAATAAAAGAACTCTAGTTGTTGAAGAATCCTTGCATGTTACCTTTGATGAAACTAGTAAACTTGATCTTGTGAAAGGTAGTTCTTGTGGTGATTTTGTAGGAGAATTTGAAAAGCTCAAGATGGGGGAAGAGGAGCCTCAATAATTAAAGGAGGTCGACAATGATAAAAATCACAAGAAGAACAAGCATATGGAGATGAAATTGATGATCAAGCACATGTGGATCACAAACAACTTCATGTAGACCTTCATAAGGAGTGGAGATTCACCAAAGATCATCCCAAGGGCAACATCATTGGTGAGACATATAAGGGTGTAAGTACTCAAAACCAACATAAACTCTTAGATTCTAATCTGGCATTTCTTTCTCAAATTGAGCCAACGAACATAGATGAGGCTATAAATGATGAAAGTTGGGTCCTTGCTATGCAAAAAAACTCTACCGATTTGAGAGGAATAAAGTATGCACTTTAGTTGATAGGCCTAAGCATCATCCTATTATTGGTACCAAATGGGTGTTTAGAAATAAACTTGATTAGAATGGTACCATAACAAGGAATAAAGCTAGGCTTATAGCTAAGGGCTATAATCAAGAAGAGGGGATTGATTATGATGAAACCTTTGCCCTTGTTGCAAGGTTAGAAGCTATCAGAATCTTACTTGCATTTGCATCATATATGGATTTTAACTATTTCAAATGGATGTTAAAAGAGCATTTTTAAATGGTTTTATTGAAGAAGAAGTTTATGTTTCACAACCTCCTAGTTTTGAACACCATGAGTTTCCTAATCATGTTTTTAAATTAACAAAAGCTTTGTATGGTTTAAAACAAGCTCCTAGAGCTTGGTATGAAAGACTTTGTTCTTTTCTTATTCAAAATTGTTTTCCAAAAGGAAAAGTTGACACTACTCTTTTTATTAAAAAACACAACCATGATATTTTAATTCTTCAAATTTATGTGGATGATATTATTTTTGGTGCAACTAATGAATCATTGTATGATGAATTTTCTAAATGCATGACTAACGAGTTTGAAATGAGTAAGAGCTTAAGTTCTTCTTAGGATTGCAAATTAAACAGTGGAATGATGGTATCTTCATCAACCAAGCAAAGTACACTAAAGATCTACAAAAAAATGTTTGGAATGGATCTAGCAAAATACCCATAAGCACAAATATAAAAGCAAGATAAAGATGAAAATGGTAAGCCAGTTGATGAAAAGTTATATAGAGGTATGATTGGTAGTTTACTTTACCTTACAGCTAGTAGACCAGATATTATGTTTTTAGTATGTTTATGTGCAAGATTTCAATCTCCTCCAAAAGAATCTCATTTAAAAGTTGTTAAACATATTATGAAATATTTGCATGGTTCATTATATCTGGGATTATGGTATCCTAAAAATTCAAGTTTTAACCTTATTAGATTTTCTGATGCAGACTTTGCAGGAAGTATTTTAGATAGAAAAAGTACCTCTGGTACTTGTTAATTGCTTGGGCATTCTTTAGTCTCTTGCTGTAGTAAGAAGCAAAATTCTGTTGCCCTTTCTACCGCTGAGGCTGAATATGTATCAGTTGGATTATGTTGTGCACAAATCCTATGGATGAAGCAACAACTTTTGGATTTTGGATTGAAATTCATTAATGTTCCCATTAAATGTGATAATACTAGTGCTATTTGTTTATCAAAAAATCCTTGTCAGCATTTTATAAGTAAACATATAGATATTAAACATCATTTTATAAGAGATCATGTATCAAATGGAGATATTACATTAGAATTTGTTAATACTAATAATCAGCTTATAGATATTTTTACGAAGCCTCTAAACAAAAAAAAGGATGAACTTCATTAAGAGAGAGCTTGGTAAGATTGATGGAATGATTCTCTAATATAAATTCACTTTACGACACATTTGAATCATTACATCTTCAAAATTATTGTCAAGGCTTGTCAGAAAACTTTTAAAATATATTGATTTAGTAAGATATTTTTGCTGTTTATTTGCATATTCAAATTGACTTTACACATCTTCAGAAGTATCGTCAAGGCTTGTCAGAGAACTTTTGAAATATATTGATACGGTAAGATTTTTTTCTATTCATTTATACAAGCACACATAAGAGAACCCTTATAAATACTACACTTTTATTGCCTGATAGATGCATTTAAGTGCATTTTCTTTAAGCATCAATTTATACTTCTATCCTTTATTTCTTTAAAAAAAATCCTAGATTCGATCTTTCCTCTCTCTTGTTTTCCTTTTCAAGTTAAAAACTTTCCTCATTTTAGGAACGAAAAAATAGCTGTTGAAAATGTTCTCATTCCTAAAATCGTTTTTTATTTCTTTTTTCATAAAATATGGGATTTCAGAAGTTTTTGATGCTCAAGGTTGGCTCAAACTTTTCACCGATGAAAAACATATTTTCTTGGTTGGTTAAGTAGTTTTATGCCAATCTCATCTTCTCCCAAAATTCTCACACTCTTAAATCTTTTATTCAAGGTAAAGAAATCACTCTTGATGATTCTACTCTTGGGAGGATTTTAAACATTCCTCGTGAAGGATGGGGAATACGGAATTTATCAGATTGGTCTCTTTATCCAATTTCTCCTCTTGAACAAACTCGATTTGTCATGTCTGATGATTCATTTTAGTCCAATTGTGTTCCTCATATTGATCAACTCCCTCCCTTTTCTACAATCATTCATCATTTGTGTTTCTACAATATTTTTCCTAGAGATCCTGAACTTCTTCATGTTTCCGAGAAAGATATGTTTTTTATTTCAATACTCTTATCCAAAAAACCAATAAATCATCCAGGTTCAATCCTTTTTTTATGGCTTTCGTGGTTCCAAAAGATCTCTCATTACCATATGGTGGAATTTTAACTCATGTTTTTGAACACTTTAGAGTTAATTTAGATGGTAATGAGTATATATCTTTAGGCAACCATTTCCAAACTCAATTTTTGATCAGTTAATTATTTCTGCCATAAAAAATGAACTCTGACGCAAATCAAAAGGGAAACAACATATAGTAGTGGATGAAGTAATAGAAGTGCAAGATATTCCTCAAATTCCTACTACTGGTTCAGTGGAGTTGAATCCGCCACAATTTCAACAACCTGCTCAATCCTCCACTTCTCATTCCCTTGAAGATCTTTATTCTTTAATCCAAGACAACAATTCTCGCTTGATTACTATTGAGCTATATTTATTATTTTTACAAGAACAACAAGCACAAACCAATCAGACTTTAACAGATTTAATGACTGTTCAGGCCAAAATGCTTTCTTCATCTTAATTTCATTTTCTTTACTTCATGCTTTTGTATTTTGTTGAGGGGGAGCTTTTTGACTACCCTTCTATTTTTTATATCCTACTGTTACCCTTTTTGGTTGATGATAAAAAGGGGGAGAAATTAAAAATATTTTATATTTTTGGTATTATTTTTGTTGGCTAATGGATACCAATCCTTAAATTTTTGATGCTGAACAACTTAGACATAGTACCAAGTTTTTGAAGCTGGTGTTTAAGTCTATAAGACAGGGGGAGCAAAGCACAAGAGTAAGAATCAGGTGTTAGCTTCAAAATGTAAAGAATCAAGAAGGCAGATTGAAGTTCAAACTGAAGGAACAAAGTGACCAGACTAATGATCAAGCTTGTGGAATCCAGGAGAAGGTCTGAGTCTAAAACTGTTGAGACAAGGAGCACTGAATTCCTTTGTAAACCATTAATTTCATCTAGAATGCTTGTAGGGATGATTAAGAGAATGCATTGCTGCATTTCATGTGTCATTTTCTGTGTAAAGTCCAAAAACAGTCAACATATAGAGCAAAAACTGTTATATGTGGCTACTAGGAAAAAGACAGAATTGTTATGCATGTTTCCTTATTTTGTGGAGAATTTTATTCTTCCATTTTTTCCTGCATTCTTCTTATTGTCTCCTAGTGCATAGCTGTTTCATTCTAGATAGGGATGCTGAGGTATTTTCATCAAATAAGGCAACAAATCTAGAAGCATCTTTCAAGCATTATAAGTTCACACTTTCTGCATTTCAAAAAAGATAGAGAAGAAAAAGAGAGCATTGTACAGATTTTAAGTGTGACGCATTTGAGCATGAATCATTTCATTATCTTCTCTCAATCAAACCAATAAAGCTTGTAATCAAAGAATGGAGAGACTTTAGAACATTTTTATTCTTTCTTTTGATAGGTTAGCAAATCCCTGTTAATGCTTTTATAGTTTGCAGAAGCTATTGAAAATCTACGTGAAGCTATATGCTGTAATGAAAGGTTTTCTCTGATCCTGCAAAAGAGAATAGTGAAGTTGTGAAATTTTAAGGTTGCTGATCTTAGGTAGTGGATGTAGTCTTATGACGAACCACTATATGTCTAAGTCTCAACTTTTCTCTTTATTTCCTTTGATTAGTTTCAGTTTGTTGTCTTAGTTTCAATCTGTTGTCTTAGTTTCACTTTTTAAATATCTAGTAATGTTTTAAATACTCTCAGATCCATTAAAATGTATTTCAATCTATAGATATACCTCAAAAAATTAAAAATTAGTTTGTTAAAACTATTTATTAAATGATTAGTTTCAAATACTATTTTAGTTTCAAAACAAACAGACTCAAAATTTCAAATAGACTCAATTCACCCCCCCCCCCCTCTTGAGACTGGCCTTGGGACCAACAATTGGTATCAGAGCAGGCACTTAAAAAAGCTTGTTAAATATTCTTCAAAAGAGGATCTATGGCTAGCTGTAGTGGACATGGTGGTAACAGCCAGAATGTGTTTTACAATCTCAGTTGAGCTGCTAAAAGAAGATCAACTGTTAGACCTCCACTTCTAAATGTAGCTAATTATGAGTACTGAAAGAAAAGGATGATTAACTTCATTCAAGCTATTGATGTAAATTGCTAGAAGATCATTTAGAATGGAGCACAAACTCCTCAGGTTGCTGGTACAGATGGTACTATGAGAGATGCTACTGAAGATGAGTGCACCGATGCTCATTGGAGATAAATTTCTCTCAATGCTAAGGCACTGAATTTCATTCACTGTGCCCTTGTGATACCTGAGTACAATCGTCTCTCTCATATCAAGTCAGCTAAACAACTTTGGGATAAGCTTCAGGTGACATATGAAGGAACAAGCCAGGTCAAAGAGTCAAAGATCAACATGTTGTTGAGGGACTATGAACTTTTCACTATGAAGCCAGAAGAAACCATTCAGGAACTAAACAATCAATTTTCTAAGATTGTTAATACCTTGAAGGACTATGGAAGAGATGTTCTAGAGAATGAACAGGTCAAGAAATTACTGAGATCCTTGCTAATAAAATGGGAAACCAAGGTAACGGTGATTGCTGAAGCTAAGGATCTTAACACCTTATCTTATGATGAGCTCGTTGGTTCTCTAATAGCACGCGAGCTTATGATAAAAGATAAAGAAAAAGCATCAAACTTAGAAGTCAAAAAGAACAAAGGAGATTTGGCTCTCAAATCTGAAACTGTTGAAGACTCAAACTCAAGCATTGAAAAAGAAGTTGCCCACATCACCAGGAAATTTAAGAGAATGTTCAAAAGAGGAGGAAAGCAATACAGGAACAACATGAATAAATTTTTGGGATCCAAACCTGATTACAAAAAGGATAGCAATGAAATCATTTGCTATGAATGTAACAAATCAGAATATGTCAAGACTATCTGCTCGAGACTGAAGAATAAAGGGAAAAAGGAGAAGACAAAGAAGGTGTTGGCAGTCACTTGGAGTGAAAGTGAAAGCTCAGATTCAGAAGGTAGCATTGAACCTAAAGAAGTGGCAAATCTCTGCTTGATGGCAAAAGAAATTGAAGCGGACAAATCTAAAGCTGACTTAGAAAAGACTCAAAAATCTGAACCAGAATCCTCTCAAGTTGAGGTAAACCTTTTTTACCTTAAAACTCCTGATGACTTGCAAAATGCTATGTTAGAACTCTATCATGAATATGAAAGAATGGCTAAAAAATATGTTGCATTAAAAAGGAAATACAGACAGTGTGAAACTGGTAAACAAGTTCATATTGTTGTGTCTCAACTAGCACCTATTAGGATCTTGTTGAAAAGGAAAGGAAAGCTACTAAGATGTATAATGAGATTGAAAAGAAACTTTTGAAAGTTGAAAATTAACTTATTGTAGCTAAGCAATAGGTTGAACTGAATCAGGATGTCTACATGGTAACTTTCTAAGAAAATGAAGTCTCACAAAAGAAAGTTGACTCTCTCACAAAAGACCTTGAAAGATTTACTAATGGCAGACAAAATTTTGATGTATTATTGGCAATCAGTGAATCCTAATGATAAGACAGGACTAGGCTATAATGGATACAATGTTGGGTTAGGAAGTGCTAGCACTAGCAAAGAATCTGGCCCGAAAGTTTTTCAATCTATGCAAAAGTTTTTCAAAGTTGATCATTCAAGAAAATTCTTTCCAAAATCTGCATATCATTCATATAATTCAAATGCAAGATGTTTCTTTTACAATCATATTGGTCATGCTGTGAAGCATTGTGCATAGAAAAGAAATAGGCAATGTTACACACTTGTATGGAGACTAAAAATGTTATCACAGAATGATGAAACTAACCAAGCAGGACCCAACTCAGCTTGGGTACCTAAAACTAATTGACTTCTTACAGGTATGCCTGAGCAGCAAAGAGAAGCTGAACGAATGGTATATGGATAGTTCTTGTTCTAGGAAAATGAATGGGGACAAATCTCTGTTCACCAGATTGGAACTAAAAAATAAAGGATCAGTGAGTTTCAGGGATAGCAGTACATCAAGAATCATTGGCTCAGGCTCGATTGGCTCAAGTCCAACTGTCAGTGATGTATGATTAGTACATGATCTCAAATTCAATCTTCTAAGTGTGAGTCAGCTTTGTGATAAGAATTTTAAAGTAATCTTTGAACATAACCACTGTGAGATTCAAAGTATTCATGATGGTCAGAACTTGTTTGTTGTTAAGAGGGACATATATGTGATTAACTTTTATGAAGCTCAAGTAAGTAATTTCTATTAAGCATTAATTGATTATGAAGATTGCTTGTGGCACAAAAGATTAGGTCATGCATCTAAGCATATCATCTCTAAGCTATCTAAGCTTGATCTTGTGAGAGGTCTTCCTAAGCTGAAATATGAAAAGAATACTGTTTGTGATGCATGTCAGCTTGGAAAACAAACCAAAGCGTCTTTCAAGTCTGAAGGAACAGTCTCAACCACTAGACCTTTAGAATTGATTCACATTTCTCAACCACTAAATCTTTAGAATTGATTCACTTTGACTTGTTTGGACCTATTACTCCATGTAGTTTAGGAGGCAAAGCATATGCATTTGTGATCATTGATGATTATTCGAGATTAACATGGACATTGTTTTTAAAAAATAAGGATGAGGCCAGGGATATAATATAACAGCTCTTCAGAGTGATCATGGAAGAGAATTCGATAATAAATCTTTTTAGCAACTCTTTGATCAGTTTGGAATCAGTCATAACTTCTCAACTCCAAGAACTCCACAACAAAATAGAGTTATGGAAAGGAAAAATAGATGACTACATGAAATGGCAAAAACCATGCTGAATGAAGCTAATCTTCCAAAATATTTTTGGGCTGAAGCTATCAACACAGCTTGCTACATCCAGAATCAAGCACTAGTCAGACCGAAATTGAAGAAACCTCCATATGAATTATGGAAAGGCAGGAGATCCATTGTGAGTTATTTCAATGTTTTTTTTCGATATAAGTGTTTTATTCACAATAATGATAAGACTCAGCTCTGTAAGTTTGATCCTAAAAGTTATGAAGGTATTTTTCTCGGTTATTCTAAACAAAGTAAGGCATAAAGAGTCTTTAATAAGCGTTCGAGTCAGTTCATGTTATCTTTAAAGAAGCTTACCAAAATATGTCTAGTGGATATGTTGTAGAAATTCTTGCAGGAAATAATGATGAATAGGTTGAACCTGAGAATGGTCAGACTCAACAAAATGAGGAAGAGGAAGGCAATCAAGAGGAGACTCCTGAAGCTGAAGCTCAACAGAATGAATGACAAGATAAAGTAAATGAGTTGCCTAAAGAATGGAGATATCACAGATATCATCCACCAGAGAATCTTTTAACAAATCCCTCAAGTTGAGTCAACAAGATAGGAGCTCAAAAGATTGATGAGAAATGTAGCTTATGTGTCTTAGATTGAACCTAAGACAATAAGTGAAGCTCAACAAGGTGAAAATTGGATTGTTGCCATGTAAGAAGAGTCGAATCAGCTTGAAAGAAACAAAGTATATATGGCACTTAGTACCCAAAATTAAGGATCAGCAGGCAATTGGAACTAAGTGGGTGTTCAAAAACAAACTTGATGAACAAGGGAATGTTGTGAGAAACAAAGCTTGACTTGTGGCTAAAGGATACAACCTGTAATGAGGAATAGACTTTGAAGAAACATTTGCACCAGTAGCACGTCTTGAAGCTATCAGAGTACTGTGTGCCTTTTGTTGCTATAAAAACTTCCTTCTTTATCAAATGAATGTCAAGAATGCCTTCTTGAATGGATTTCTCAAAGAAGAAGTTTATGTGGAGTAGCCTCCTGGATTTGAAGATCTCACTTATCTTAATCATGTCTTCAAGCTAACCAAAACATTCTATGGACTCAAACAAGCCTCTAGAGCTTGGTACGAGAGACTAAGCAAATTTCTACTTGACAATGGGTTTGTGAGAGGAAAAGTAGACAAAACCCTGTTTACCAAAAGTCACAATGATGAGATTTTAGTGGTTCAAGTCTTTATGGATGACATTGTGTTTGGGTCAACTCAACAAAAGCTTTGCAAAGAATTCAGCAATCTTATGAAGGATGAGTTTGAGATGAGCATGATAGAGGAACTTAGTTTATTTCTTGGACTTCAGATCAAACAGCTTGAAGATGGGATCTTCATCAATTAGTCAAAGCATTTAAAAGAGCTGATAAAGAGATTCAAGATGACTGAAGGTAAAGAAAGCAATACACCAATGAGTACCAAAATCAAAATGGAGAAGGATGAAAAAGGTACATCAATTGAATGCAAGCTATACAGAGGTATGATAGGCTCTTTACTTTATCTTACAACAAGTGGACCTAATATTCATTGCTGTGTTTGTCTTTGTGCACGTTTTCAAGCTAATCCTAAAGGATCACATCTTGTTACTGTTAAAAGAATAATACGATATCTTGTAGGAACCCAATACATAGGTTTATGGCATCCTAAAGATACCACACTTGATTTAGTAAGATATAGTGATGCTGATTTTGGAAGAAGCCGTGTGGATAGAAAGAGTACATCAAGAAGCTATCAGTTTCTAGGACAAGCTATAGTTTCATGGAACAGCAAGAAGCAAACTTCAGTCAGTCTATCCACTATTGAAGCTTAGTACATAGCTGGTGGAAGCTGTGTAGCTCAAATTATTTGGATCAGGCACGAATTGGAAAATTTTGGTATGACATATTCTAACATTCAAATTTTGTGTGACAATACAAGTGCTATTAGCTTGAGCAAAAATCCAGTTTTGCATTCACGAACATAGCATATTGAAATAAGACATCATTTCATCAGAGACCACATTAAAAATCATGACATTGAAATGATCTTTGTTCCCACAGAGAAACAATTGGCTGATATCTTTACTAAACCCCTAAACGAGGAAACCTTTTGCAGAACCAGAAGAGAGCTTGGCATTTTGTAGCTTGACCAATAGCTTCAAACCTCTTGAAACTCAAATTTACATTTTTTTGTTCATATTCGTACATATTGCATTATTTTCTCATGCATGTATTTTTCATTCTGTTCCATTTATTTTATTTTTTTCAAATATTCAAAATTTAAAAATTGAAATATTCAAAATATAAAAGTATATATTCATTCCCTTTTTTTGTTTTTAATAAGGACTCAATTTTTTTCTTGTTCATATCTCTTTAAAAATCTTGATTTTTTTATTAACCTCCTTTTTCGTGAGTGTGGTATTTGTCTAAAAGCTAAAAACAGAAATCCTAAAGGAGACAATCACATGGCAAAAACTGAGTCTGACAGGTAATTTGAAAAAGTTTCGTTGGAGCTAGGGAGATAAAAACCCTAACAGAGAAAAGATAACAGTATAGAATTTAATTTCTAAACTTAGTCCTTTACTCAATCCTCTCAATAACTCTTAAAAACCTATCTCTCTCCATCTCTTTAAAATATCTTCTATCTTCTGAGACCTGAAATCTAAAACCTCAAAAAAAAATCCTAAATCACTTCATCTCTCAAAAAGGATTCAGCGCTATTTGTAAAATAGTGAAGAGAAAGGAAGCAGAAATCACTCCAGCAGCCAAGACAAGAGCTTAAATGTCGAAGAAGGCAAAGAAAGATGAGAAAGAAGCATCATCATCAAAACTGATCCCTCCCAGATGAATTGATTGGAAGTTCTTCGAAAAGGAGAAATTTGGATTAAAAGATCTCTTCGATTTCCAAGGATGGACAGGTTTTCTACAGATGCAAAAACCTATATATGAAACTCTGGTCAGACAATTTTATGAGGGAATCAATGTTAAAGATAAGGAGGCACATACTTTTTCAGTCGCTCTCAAAGGGAAAAAGTATGAAATCGCACTAGATATGATTGTTGAGGCTTACGGGATTCCGAACGAAGGAGTCAAAATTGGAATACCACTGGAAGCTGGCTCTGAGAATAAGGAACTTAAAGTAAAGAAAGAAATCACTCTAAATGAGGACCTTGAAGCAAGAGAAACAGTAAGTGCTGCAACCTTTGATTTTCCTGAACGGATCATTCATAGATTTTTGATCCATTACATAGCACCTAGACTAGGAAGCCTTGATAATGTTAACTTCACTGATGTCTGCATTTTATGGCAAATTCTGAAAAAGAAAAGAGTTAACCTGCTCTACATTATGTTTTATTATTTTCTTGGGCTTGGGTCTGGTAGAAGTAACTAGGGTCTTCCTTATGGAATGAAGTTGATTGTCTTGTTTGAGTACCTAGGAGTGAATCTAAATGCAGGTTTTTTAAAAGATGTTAATAGAGATAGCTTGATTGATAAGAACTTTGTGGCTGGGCTGGTTAAAGCCTGGAATAAAAATAACACTTACTCTGGTGAGTAAGATGATGTCCTGTTATCTAATGAACCTGTTAAGGTTGAATCTATTGCTGAAGAGGAAGTTCAGTCTGATCAGGAGGGAAGTGAAACTCCTGAAGAAGAAATTATGATTGATTTAGCTTAATTAATGGCTGAAGCTCAACAACTGACTAGTGGGTCAGCTTTTAAAATGACAGTGTTAGACAAATTGAGAAAAGAGAAAATTGAGATTGAGAGAAAAAGGAGAGCTGAGGAAAAATAAAAGAAAAGAGAGGAAGAGAGGAAAAGAAGAGAAGAAGAGAGAAAAAGACTAGAAGATGAGAGAATGAAAAAAGAAGAAGATGAGAGAAAAAGAAAAGAGGATGAAGAATTAAAAAGAAAAATAGAGCTGTTAGAAAAACAGAGAGAAAAAGAAATAGAAAAACAAAGAAAAGGAGAGGAAGTAAAGAAGGAAAAAGAAGAAAAGAAGAAGCAAGTTAAAACTGAACAGAAGCTAAAGCAAGTTGCAGGTAGCTACAGATCAAAGCTGAGAGCAAAGAGGCCAGAAAAATCATCAAAGAAATTTGCATTGAGTTTTCTGATGAATCTAATGAAGAAGATGTTTGAGCAGTCTGTTGAAAAGACCAGAAATGAAAGAGTCACCTTCCTTCTCAATGGCATTATGCATTCCAAGAAAGACATTGATGCAATTATGGCAAGATAAGAGCAGGGAGGGAATGAGATAAAGGTCTCAGTCAAATGCAATGCTGATTCTCTGCAATGAGAGTTTGAGAAAAAGAAAAATTGAAACTAGAACTGGAGCTTATCAAGTCAAATGTGACTTACAGACTTGTGCAAGCTGTGAACCAGTTGATGGAGATTGGTCAAGAAGAACTGAACAAGATAAAGCAAAAAATGAGTTTCTCGATGCCTAAAGAAACTCAACAAACTAAAGCAGGCTCTCAGAGTCATACAGACTCACAGGCAGAGAAGCAAACTAGGACAGAAAAGACTACAAAAAACAACATAGTTGAAGCTATTGCAGCTGTGAATGAAGAGAATTAAAAAGATGAAGCTGAAGCACCTGCTACTGCAACAAATGCAACTGAAGTACCTGAAGTCAAAATTAAAAAGTCTGGAGAGAATAAAGTACCTGAAATTGCAAAATCTGAAGAGATTAAAGCAGCTGAGATTGTAGAAATTACAACAAAAGTGTTTGAAGATATAACCACTAAAACTGGAGTTACTGAGACTGAAGTTCCTAAGACTATAGACCCTTCTAAAACTGCCAGAGATTCTACTCACGCAGTTACATCTGAAGCTCAGGAAACAGAGTATGAATCAAAGGAGATAGTACTGAATCATCCAGCCTTTCAAATGACCGCCCTGCTAATTCCCGAACCGAGACGTCTGAATCTCCATCTCCTTAGTCTCAACTAAAACTGTCAATTTTCTGAACAAATTTATTTTTTGTTTTGTTGTTTTTTTTAGGAATTATCTATTTTAGTTTCTGCAGGTACTACATCCATATATTCCCTATCACCCGTCTTGATGCTGATAAAAAGCGGGAGTATATAAGACTATGAGACTACTATCTATCTATTTTCTGGTTGCTTACCTAATTTCTTGAAGTACTTTTTACTTATCTAAAATTAGTTTTTTTGTTCCTTTTTAGTTTAAATCACCTGAATTTATTTTGTATGCAGCATGTTTATCCATTATCACTTGTTATTGTTTCTGTCTTTTATGTTGCAGCTTTCTAATACTATTTTTGAAATTCATATGCTTTTCTGTTTTGAGTATTATGCAAGCTTTATTTATGAATATCTAAAGCATAGACTTAGGGGAGCAACATGTTAAATTCATGAATGATTCTTTAAAACAAACCCTACACTTCTTTCTTCAAAACACACTCATGAACCTCATTTTTATACTATTTATGATGAATGTGTTTTGAATTGAGCAGGTTACTTATGTCAAGTTTTGTCATCATAAAAAATGGGGGAGATTGTTTGCTAATGGATAACAACCCATAAATTTTTCATGCTGAACAACTTAGACATAGTACCAAGTTTTTGAAGCTAGTGTTTGAGTCTATAAGACAGGGGGAGCAAAGCACAAGAGTAAGAATCAGATGTTAGCTTCAAAACTTAAAGAATCAAGAAGGCATATTGAAGTTCAGACTGAAGGGACAAAGTGACCAAACTGATGATCAAGCTTATGGAATCTAGGAAAAGGTCTGAGTCTCAAACTATCGAGAGAATGATTGTAGGGTTGACTAAGAGAATGCATTGTTGCATTTCATGTGTCGTTTTCTATGCATAGTCCAAAAACAATCAACATATAGAGCCAAAACTGTTATATCTGGCTGCTTGGAAAAAGACAGAATTTGTTATGCATGTTTCCTTGTTTAGTGGAGAACTTTATTCTTCCATTTTTGTGTTGCATTCTTCTTGTTGTCTCCTAGCGCATAGCTGTTTCATTCTAGATAGGGACACTAAGGTATTTTCATTAAATAGAGCAACAGATCTAGAAGCATCTTTTAAGCATTATAAATACACACTTTATGCATTTCAAAAAAGATAAAGAAGAAAAAGAGAGCATTATGCAGATTCTAAGTGTGACACATTTGAGCATGAATCATTTCAATATCTTCTCTCAATCAAATAAATAGAGCTTGTAATCAGAGAATGGAGAGATTTTAGAATATTTTTATTTTTTCTTTTGACAGGTTAGAAAGTCCCTATTAATGCTTGTATAGTTTGCAGAAGTAATTGAAAATGAAACGACCCGAAATTAATACAATATATTAAGGAATACAATACATAATAATAGTAATCAATCTTAAATTAAAAGTCAATTAAAACTCCCTTCCAAAAATAATATTTTTTTCACAAATAGCGGGTAACAACGATCGTTGTTGATTGAGCAACGATCGTTGTCAAATGTACAACGATCATTGTGGATGAACAGTGATCGTTGTTAAAATCACAAAAAATGCCCAAAAGTTCCAGCAAATCACATGAGCTCGTGGGAATCAACAACGAGCTCGTTTCTAAAACAGCAACGATCGTTGTTAACCTTACAACGATCATTGTTAAGCTAAAAATCTCCAAACGAAATACTTTTCCATAATTTGCAGTTCTAAAACAGAATTTTAAGCTTTACTCTGTAAAAATAAGTTCCAAGAAGCTCAAAAACCATACAAGCATTTTCTCTCATGATATAGCACAATAAAACATATTATTAGTTTATCGAAAACCTCATAAAAACCAATCCTCAAATTATACAAACATATATATACATCAATTCCAAATTAAGTCTATTCCTAAACATCAAACCAAATACAGAATAGAGCTAATGAATATCCACTGGCCAACCTTAGACACCTCTATTGCTTTATGCACTT
>CANYLF012996891.1:0-12842 GCA_948193215.1 Bocquillonia castaneifolia
TCATTTTCTAACTACCACTATAGAAAACAAATGTCCTAATTCCGACAAATGACTCCAAGGATTGTACAAAAATGAAAATCAAGTAGTTAAAATTAAAAGCAATAGAATAGAATTTAATATCTATCTTTCTGATAAAAAAAAATATCTATCTTGAAATATAAGTTGAGTAAAACAATATCGTGGTTATGGTGAGCACTACTTGATTAACACTGAATTAACTGATCGAATCGAACCAAATTAATCAAATCAAAATAATCGAAATACTAATAGATTTTATTAAGGTTTTAATTTTGAAAAAACCAAATAAATCAAACCAACCAATTCTATATGTATATAGAGTATAAAAAGTATTCAAAGTTCTTGATTTAGTAGTAGAATTTTTTTCTTTAGAAAAATAAAAATGTGATTATAGATATTAAATTTAGAATCTTAAAGTTAATAATTCACTTTCTTAACACTAAATTATATACAATAATTTTAATATTTATATCAAACTTATATAAATAAGTTTAATTCGGTTAACCGACTGAATCGACCACTCTTATTTAATAGGTTCGATTGGGTTATGCTAGTTGGTACGTAATCAAATGGTTAAGAGTGAGCAAGGTGGTTTGGTGACCAATGCTCACCCCTAACGTGGCAGTATATTCTATTGCATGTATTAGTTTTGAATAAAAAAGTGATCAAATTCAGTTTTGGTACATTACATCAGATTTGTTAAGTGTAAAATACAACATTGATCCATTATACACTTAACATGTAAATATTTATTTATTATTTTATCTCTTATATATTATGTGTCATATTGGATCGTTATGTTTTACATTTCAAATAACGGTTCTAATGAATAATTATTCTTAATATACACTAGCCCAGAATCTATCTTGGCCTTTGTTCAAAAAGAAATTCTATCTTTTGCTGTCTAAGAATCTTGCCAGCTTATATAAGAATTGTAGCATGCGTGGCTTATATATCCTTGACCTTGAGAAATGAGAAACCAAGGGCTTTTGGATTCAAATTTTGCCTTTTGCGTAGGAAAAAAAATTTAGTAGTACGTGATTTTTCAACACGTTAGCAAAAGCATGCGAGTAAACGACCCCTAGTTCTCATTGGTTAACGCTATTAGCTTTTTTCGATTGTAATTTTATATTCTCAATTTGCCTTTTATCCCTTTCAGATTTTTTTCCCTCTATGTTTATGTTCTAAATTACTATCATTGGCGTAAAAAAAAAAGGATTTTTCTTGTCTATTCCGGTGTTTACACCCAACGGTTGAATATAGATTTCTTACACTTTGAGAGAAAAAAAATAGGAAAAACAAGAGTTGCCTTTTTTATTAAAAAGAGAAAAATGTTTCTTAAGTTACAAAAGCTTTTTATCTCTTCTCTATTTATACATCAACTATTAGCTGTAGTGACAGTTACTACTTACAAACTAAAATCCTTAAAAATGGGGCAATAATTTAGTGAAAGCAAAAGGGTGTGAGCTCCCCTTCACTTGGGCTTGCTTATTCACTAGGCTGAGTTGGAAAGTGCTGCTGAGCTGGAGTATTTGGTCAACAGATGAGTTGAACCTACAATTTCATCAGCCCCCCTCAAACTGGAGCATATATGTTAGCAATGCCCAATTTGGTCTTAACAACAGTAAATGCAGGCTGGGGCAATGACTTTGTAAAGCAATATGCAAGTTGATTATTTTGGAAGTGACAAGCAGGAGATGAAGTAGGCCTGATTGTATCTTCTCACGTACAAGGTGACAATCCAGTTCAATATGCTTAGTACATTCATGAAATACTGAATTTTCTGCAATCTTTATTGCTGATTGATTATCACAATAAAGAGAAGCTGCATTAGGGTGAGAAATCTGCAAATCCTGTAAAAGATATATCAACCATTGAATCTCACAGGTCACTACTGCCATAGGCTTATATTCTGCTTCAGAGGAAGATCTGGATACAGTCCGTTGTTTCTTGGTCAATTGATTTGCGAGTGTCAAGACAGGAGGCCCAATCAGAGTTAGAAAAGGCCTTAAGAAGTAGATCATTGCTTGATGGAAAAAACAAGCCTTGCCTAGGTGCTACTTTAACATATCTGAGAACCCTATGTGCAGTAGAGAGATGATTCCTGGTGGGTTTATCCAGGAATTGATACAATTGTTGTACTGTAAAGGATAAATCTAGCTTGGTAATTTGTCAGGTACAATAATTTCCCAATAAGATGTCTATACTCAAAATTGCTGTCAAGGAATGGGCTGCCATCTTCCTGGCATCACTTGGTGTGAGGGTTCATAGGAGTTGAAACAGGTTAGCAGGCAAGGAAGTTGTGCTCTTTTAGGATGTCTAATGCATACTTTCGTTCAGACAGGTATATGTCAAACTTGCTCCTAGCCACTTCTAGACTAAGGAAGAACCTCAAAGGTCCCATGTCTTTTATTTTGAAGGCACGATGTACGTGATCTTTGACTAGTTTGATGGATTCCATACATGGCCTTGCCAAGATAACATCATCCACATACACAAAGAGAGCAAGGAATTCTGAACCAGTACATTTAATAAACAAAGATGGATCCGCTTGTGCCATTTGAAACCCAAGCTTGTGTAGTTCAAAAGTAAGCTTTATATTCCAATGCCGCCCTACTTGCTTCAAACCATAAAGGGATTTCTTTAGCCTGCAAACAGAGTTTGATAGGAAATGAGAATCTGAAATGCCTTGAGGTAGCTGCATATAGACTTCTTCTGATAAATCCCCATGTAGATAAGCATTGTTAATGTCCAGCTACTGTAAGTGCCAATCCTTAGCTGCTGCAACCGCCATTAGCATTCTAACAGTTGACATTTTTGCCACAGGGGAAAAGGTATGTAGAAAATCAATACCATTTCCCTAGGTATACCCCTTGGCTACTAGACGAGCCTTGCATCTTTCTATTGATCCATCAGGGTTAAATGTTATCTTATAGACCCATTTACATCCAATGACCTGTTTCCAAACTAGTAAAGGCACAACTTCCCAAGTATTATTCAGTTTGAGAGCATCAAGTTTAGCTTGCATAGCAGCCCTCCAACAATGTAATTGAGCAGCCTCTTCATAGCTTTGAGGTTCTGAATGGATATCTAACTGAGTTGAGAAAGCAAGACATGCAGGAGATACACGATGATTGCTTATGACTTTTGCAAGAGAGTGAGGACTGGTGCCAAAGGAGGCAAGAGAAGCATAGTGCCCAGTTGGTTGATGAAGATTGCATTGGTAATCTTTGAGTCTTTGAGGAACAAATTTGGCTTTAGTAGAAGCTCTAGTCGACTCTATAGGTGGAAGAGGTACTGAATCACTATCATCTGTTGAGTTGTGATCAGTTTCAAGAAATTCTGGTGCGTGAGTGTCTTGTTGTTGTTACTCAGAGTAGTAAGTTTTCAGAGAAAACACATCTGCAGGTTGAGTGATGACTGCAGGTATGGCAGCAGAAGTGTTGGAGTCATCTCCCTTATAGAATGGAAAAAGATGTTCAATGAATGTGACATCTTTAGAAACTCCAATTTGTTGAGTCTTCAAGTTGTACATTCTATATCCTTTTATTCCAGGAAGGAAGCCCAAGAACACTCCCTTGTCGACCCTTGCATCAAACTTTGTTCTATGAGGGGAGTGTGTAGCCACATAGCATAAACATCCAAAAACCTTCAAGTTCTCCAACCCAGGCTTCTTGTGATGAAGAATAAAGAAAGGATTACTGTCTTAAAGGATTGGTGAAGGTAACATGTTGATGATATAGACGGCATATTGTATGCAATCAAACCAGAATTTGACTGGTAAATTTGCCTAGAACTTCAGTGCCCTTGCAACGTTTAGGATATGTTGATGCTTCCTTTCCACCAAGCCATTCTGTTGAGGTGTATACACACAGGACCTCTGATGAATAATCCCTTGCTGATTGAAGAAAGATGGCACATAAAACTTAGGACCATTGACAATTCATATAGCCTTAATAGTAACAACAAATTGATTTCTGGCATAGGTGCAAAACTCCTGCATTCTTATCCTAGCTTCTTCTTTATTTACCATGCCATATACCCAAGTATATCTGCTGTGATCATCCATAATTGTGAGAAAATACCTGTAACCCTACATAGAAGGTATATGATATGGACCCCAGATGTCCATGTGTAATAGATCAAAACAAGCATTAGTGGTTGGCTTGCTTAAAGGAAAAGAGAGTCTTCATTGCTTAGCTAATTGGCAAACATTACAGACATCTTTATTTACAATTTTGATGCAAGGATTAACATCTTGCAATTTCCTTATTCTACTGTCAGAAGCGTGACCTAACCTGCAGTGCCACAGATCAAAGACATCATTATTTGACACAGCTGATAAAGTGACAGCATGTGTGTTGACTATATGTAAGGACTTATTAAGAAAAGACATGAACTTCATCAGATAAAGCCCTGCTTGTAACTCAGCTAGTCCAATCGTCTTCAATGATTCTTTTTCTTGGATAATACAAGAGTCAGCTTTGAAAATCAAGCAAAAAGCATAGTCATAAGTAAGTTGACTAACACTTATAAGGTTAAATTTGAATGCTGGAACAAAAAGAACATTCTAAAGGATGAGCTGATCAGATGGTTGTATAGTGCTGATATGAGAAATAAGTGTTTCTGCTCCATTTGGCAATTTGATAAAGGAATTATGAAGAGGTTTGTAAGTAGTGAAATTCTCTAATGAGCATGAGATATGATCAGTGGCACCTGTGTCAATGATCCAAGTGCTACTAGAGCAACAATTATGTTTGGAGTTTGTTTTAGTATCCACACCTTTATCCATCTGTGAGAAACTGGTAGTAAATGCATTCACTTGAGAGGTGTGATTGCTGGAAGATGGGTTGTTGAGATCTCCCTGAATCATAGCAAGTATTTTATGGTACTGCTCTAGAGTAAATGAGACATATGGAGAGTCAGCCTTAGAAGGCTCAAATTGTGGCTTCCAGTTAGGTTCTTTAGAATCCATATTTCATTTAGTAATACCTTCATCTGAGAAATTAATTCCTTCAACAAGGTTTGCAGCTCCATATGATGTTTTCCTTTGAATCCAGGTGGATATCCGTGCTTCTTATAGCACATTTCAACAGTGTGGCCTAGCATACTACAATAAGAACAAGCAAGTCTTCTTCCCTGATAGTTTGCGGTGAGATTACCATTCCCTGGATAGGACCTTCTAGGTCTAAAGTATTGAGATTGATTAGAGGAAATACCTGATCCTCTATTAGCATAAAGAGCCTGAGATTTAATTACAGGAGTTTATGTGAAGAACACTTGTGTATCAGTGCTATGAATTGGATGCATAATTCTAGACTGCCTCTCTTGCTGTAAAATGAAGGCAAAAACCTTGTTGATTAAAGGTAATGGTTCCATAAGTAGGATTTAGGACTTTACTAGTGCAAACACCTCATTCAGACCTTTCAAGAAACGTATTACATGATCTCTTTCTAGATTTGCTTTAACAGTAGTAAACATTCTGCAGGAACACTTTAGGATTGCAATTGCATGTCAGTAATGACCTTAAACTCACAAGTTCATCCCATATGATCTTGGGTTAAGTGAAGTAATCTGTAACATTTAGTGAACCTTACTTTAAACAATGGATTTCTTCCAGTAAATCTGAGATACGAACTCTATCTCCTTGAGAGAACCCGTCCTTGAGATCATTCTAAATGTCCACAGCATAGTCCATGGAGATAATGCTTTGAGAAATAGTAGGTGACAGAGATTTAATAAACCAAGACAACACCATTATGTTACACCTCTCCCAAGCAAGAAAATGAGGATCTGTTTGATTAGGAACTGGTATGGTCCCATTCACAAAGCCTAGTTTGTTCTTTGACAACAATGCAAGCCTCATAGATCTAGACCAGTTATAATAATTGTTTCCATTAAGCAGAGAAGAAACTAAGACAAGTGATGGATTTTCATTTGGATGAAGGTAATACGAACTAAAAGGTAAATCTTCAATTCTATTTTGACCAGCCATTATGAGAAACTATATTCAAAGAAGAACAATCTTGCAAGCAAACAACAACTAAAAGAGCAGAATATAGAAGCTTTGAAGGAGATGAACAAGAACTCAAGTAGAAGCTTAACGGTCTTTAAAAAAAGAATTAATAAGAGAGACAAATCAACATACCAGAAGCTGGATAGGACTCATGATAGAAGAAATATTGAAGATTCTCAGTTGCAGCAGATTTACACGATAAAAATTGAAATGAACACAAGATTCAAAATAAGGGAGACGAGATCTATGAAATGGTGACAAAATCAGAAGAATCAAATAAACTTTTATGAGTGGGTAAAAAAAAATTTCTCAAGAAAGTGACAGAAAATTTCAGAAGATAGGAGGAAAGAAAAGAAAAAATGTTCTTTTTTCTCTGATACCATCTTACACTTTGAGAGAAAAAAATAGGGAAAACAAGAATTGCATTTTTTATTGAAAAGAGAAAAATGTTTCTTAAGTTACAAAAGCTTTTTATCTCTTCTCTATTTATACATCAACTATTAGCTGTAATGACAGTTACTACTTACAAACTAAAATCCCTAAAAATGCGGCAATAATTTAGTGAAAGCAAAAGGGTGTGAGCTCCTCTTCATGTGGGCTTGTTTGTTCACTGAGCTGAGCTGGAAAGTGCTGCTGAGCTGGAGTCTTTGGTCAACAGATGAGTTGAACCTACAATTTCATCAATTAATTCTTAAATCTTACCTATCTAAATGTAAAGAACTAAAATATATATTACACTCATTCAACCGTTGGGTGCAATAAGTCGGGTGTCATTGGCAGGTCATTAGGTATCCCAATTGTTCGTGGCCTTACAATACACATTGATTATTGTCTTTAAAATTATCAGGATTTTGAGTGTGTAAATGTCATGTTCCTGTAAGATTATGCGTGTAAAATGTTATGTTCGTGTAACAAGAAGAGAAGCATGAAACCTCATCCACGAAGATAAACATTCATTTTTTTCTAAGAATCAAGAGAACTGTGTTTTTGTGTGGCGTACGTGTGTTTCCGGCTTGGTAATTAATTAAAAAAATTTACTATGTCATCTCCAAGTAAATATTCTTTAACTCCTATAAATTCCTAACAATAAAAGAAGCATGAAACTTCATCCACTTCTTTTATAAGAAAATCAACAAAAGTGAACAATTAATACTCTATTGTGTTTGTAGTTAGAAAATCAGCAACATTCTGTAGAAAACTAGGTGATTATTATGAATCCATATCTCATGTCGATGACCTTGCTGCCTGTTTTAATAGAATAATGGTAATTATTATGTAACCTAAAAATACCAAGAGGGGGGGGGGGGGTGAATTGGTGCGAAATTAAAAATTAAAAAATGATTCAAGAATGAATTAGGGAAGAAAAGAAGAACACAAAAGATTTATAGTGGTTTGAACCCAACTTGTCCTACATCCACTCTCCCAAATACACAATTTGGGGTTCCACTATCCATCAAGGATTACAATAGAGATTTCCAAGGCTATCTCCAAACTTTACAAATGAGTTTTACCCAAGGCTCACTCACAAACCCTAGTGTTTCCAAGAGGCTAACACCAAACCTTTACAATGAAGATTTCAATAGGCTATCTTCAACCTTAACAAAAAGAATTCTAAGGCTTTCTCCAAACCTAACCCTAGTGTTTCCCCAACTCACAAAGAATTGACACACTAGTACAAGGATAGCTAATTTACTCAACCCAAGCAACAAATGCTCTAGAGTTCTAAATACCCACACACAACCAAAATGTGCTAAAATTACAAAGAAATTGATTCAATGTTTAAAAGATGTTATGAGAGCATTTTGTAGGTTGTTCCTTTACCAAAATACTCATTTTGATGGGTATTTATAGGCTCATAAAGAGTTATGACCGTTGCCCACACTTCCCCATCAAAATATACACTTTTTAAGGCTTTTTTAAGGTCTGTTAGAGTTGAAAGTCGGGGGCGCGGCACAACGGCTACTCAGAATATGACCGTTGGGGCTTTCTGACTGAAAAATCACGGGTGTGATTTTCTAGTCGCGGGCGTGACTTTGCGACAGCCATAACTTCTTTTAGAAAACTCCAAATGCTCTAAAATTTTTATGGTAGACTTTTTAGGACGTTCTCTACAATTTTGTATCTCATAAAAGTTTTCCAGTTCGGCCATCTTCATGCCCTAAAAAATCAAGACATTTTAGTGCTCTGATATTCCGAGTACTACTCACTCCAACAGCCATTTCTCCCAATCTACAACTCCTTTTGATGTGATTCAAAAGCCATATGAAACTAGACTTTAAGGGCTACAACCCTATAAATTTTAGGTCAAAATTCTTTCCCTAGAATTTTTGGCGTCATTTTGAACATGACATATCTACACAGTTTTATGCATTCAATCTTGAGCATAATTCACTTAAAAAATCTATAACTCCCAAAGTAATGCTCTAAATTGAATTCCAGTTTTTGATATTGAAAGTAGACATCCGTAGCTTTACATCCATATATAATTCGACCATATAGCATCTCAATATATGTGCTAAAAGCTACTCCAAAAATCAGCTTAGTGTGTAGTCCCACAATTGGCTTCTTTGGATTTCTTCAAAGCTTGATTCTTCAATCAACCTTAACCATTCCCAAACTCTCCAAATCACATCCTAAGCTTATAAAATCCAAGCTCTCACCTTTTTCCAAGTGTTTTTATTAGGTTCACACTTAAACCTATCCACCTAAACTAATGCTCACATACAAGCTTAAGCTAGCCCTTAACCCAAGTGTTTTCTTAGGATAACACTTAAACCTATCCAAGGATATAAGCACTCACCCAAGCTCATGATCATTCTTCACCATTACACTCGAGAAAGTCATCATCTTAAGAGCTTTGATATCGCTCATAAACTCCATACACTATCCATTACTTTCATAATCTTCATCATCAACTCTCACATGCTTGCTTTGCATCAATTACCTAGAAAAGCACTTTAGCAAACATATTAGTATTACACAATGTTTTGTATCATCAAAATCACCATTAGAACATTGAGGTCCTTGGAGCCAACATAACCAACATCTCATGTCGACACACTACCTGTTTTTAAATAGAATAATAGTCCAACCTCATTGTCCATTCAATGGTGGATCCATGATAAAAATTAACCCCAATCAATATTATATTAAGTCTGGATTGTTTATGAATTCAGATATCAACTACTCCTCCTTCCATTTGCATTGGCATCTCATCTCAAATATATAGGCTAACTCGATATCTATTTTATATATATAAGGAGAAGTAGGGAGAAAAATTTTGTTATGCATATTGACATGTAGCAATCTTTTTGCTTTATCCTTAAAATTAGTACATAACCAGGGCAGAGGAAGGGAGAGGTAGGGTGGCCGCCCCCACCTCGGTCTCGAGTACTCTTCGGAATAGGTATATTTGGGATGTCTCTCACAGTGTAATAGTCATCCCTCTTGGTTTTACTAGATAAATTTGAAATTTGTATAATTAATTGAAATTGGTGTTTTTGATCGAGAGATAATTGACTTAAATCTCATCAAATATGGATTTTTAGGTTATATTGTCGCCTTACTAGATAAATGTGGAATTTGTGTAATTCATTAAAATTGGTCTTTTTAGTTGAGTATTAATGGATGTAAAACTCATTTGTATTTTACATTTACAATTCATTAATTCTTATAATACAGCCAACTTAGTTTTCAATTTTATTTGTAAATTTTAATTCATCATATATTTTTATTTTTTATCTTTATTTTATCATTTTTATTGTTTAATACATAACTTATAAAATAATTAGATTGTTTAATTTTTTTAATCACACAAATTAGAATAAATTATCAAAGTAACTAACTCATTTTATCACCATATTATGTAAAAGAAATCATTCTTTCTGTTAATTGACCTTCTATCTTTCTGCCAACTACTGTTGTCCTATTTATACTCATCCCCATACACCACCTCCGCATTGGACATAACACTTATAATATCTATAAATGTAGGATTAAACTTTACATAAACACAATTTTTATATGGTCATAAATCTTTTTATACAGCCACAACTCTTAATACGATCATAATGTTTGATACCGTCATAACTATTTTTATAGTCACAACTTTTTGTATAGTCATAACTCTTCATATAATCACAATTTTTAATACCATCACAATTTTTTAAAAGGTCACAACTTTTTTATATATAGAGCTGCTAAAAGTAGATAGTTATGTATAATATCTCTACTATAATTATCTATAGATAAATAAACAAAATATTACGTCTTACTATTTAGAGGGACATAATAATCATAATATATAACAAATTGGCCAAATTGCAAAAAATAATCATGTACTTTTTATAAGTTAGATCGAATTTTTTAAGGTTTAACACTATATAACCTTCACTTTATAATTTTTTTTATCTAATATGGGATTCCGATTAGAAAAATTTGAAATTAATGGCTGATTTTGTTAACTTGTCATCGTCGTATTCCTTATCATTAAAAGAGGCGATGAGTTGATAAAAATTAAGCTGATTAATCACCATTAGAAAATGGCGTCGTTTTCATTAGCTTAGGGCATTAACAACAAAACCCCAAAATACACTTTCTCCTCTATTAACAAACAAAGAACGAACCCTAATCTTCTTTTCAGTCCACCTCCATACAATATTGAAAGCAATAATGCATCGGAAGAGAATACAAACCCTAATTTTGCTGCCACACTATCAAAATTAGGGTTCGTATTCTCTTCTGATGCAATATTGCTTTCCAAATCATACGGTGGTGGACTAAAAATAAGATTAGGATGCGTTCTTTGTTTGTTAATGGAGGAGAATGTGTATTTTGGGGTTTTTGTTAATGCCCTAAGCTAATGAAAACGACGTCGTTTTTCTAAGGGTGATTAATCAACTTAATTTTTTTTCCGACTCATCACCTCTTTTGATGATAGGGAATCCGGTAATGACACGTCAGTAAAGTCAGTCACTAGTTTTAAATTTTTCTAACCGGAATCCTATATTAGATAAAAATTATAAAGTAAACATTATATAATGTTAAACCTTAAAAAATTGAATATAAATTATAAAAGGTTAAAAGTAGAGGTTTTTTTTTTTTTTTTTGCAATTTGGCCTAACAAATTTTACAAGGTGGATACCTAGCTAGCTAGTTTAAACAAAAACATATACACACAAAGGTCCTGCTATATAAGGCACGGCACAACGATTGACATGGAACAAGCAACTACTACAGTTTTGGTAGACAACAAATGGATGTACTCACTAGAACACACATTTCTTCATAGCCACATAATATTTACAAAGAGAAACGGCCAAATTTGCCGTGCTATGTTGCACTAAATCTTCTTCTCAAGAGGCTTTTGTTCCCCATTGTTCCCACTTTCATTCAAGTACACAGTTTACTAGTAATTAATAAATAATCTACCAAAATTTCTGCGATGCCATCTTTTTTTTTTTTTACCATTTTCATCTCTTAGGTAACGAAGGATCTTGATCTCTTTTCCGTTCAAGTTTAAGCATGAATACAAAAGGCATGCAAAGGAATGGCTACAAATGCAATCTTTGATAGAAATGTGTAAAAATGCATCTAAAATCCCCAATCAGATTCCACCATTTAGGCCAATGTATAGATGAATCACAATCCTCGCTCTGTTCTCTTGCCTTGGTAATCCAATTCCTATCTCTATGACTTTCAGATGTTTGCAGAACTAGAATCTCTCTTATAATTATTGGTTTTGATTCAAAACTGAATCCAAAGATATATATATATATATATATATAAAATAAGATGTCATTTGTATCGATTAAATCATTAATCATACATAACTTTATACCCATTTTAATAAATTGAACACAATTGAGGTGTAAAGTAAATGTTGGGATAATTTAGAAAAAAATTAAAAGATTTGGTTAAAATTGTAAACAAATTGAAAGGTTTGAATTTTTTTTTATTTTTTTGTATATTAGGCCTTTTTTTTCTTATTTACACAGTTCAGCAATATAAATATATATCAATCATCAACAATAAATATAACAATTGAACTGAAATTAAATATATATGTATCACATCCAACCAAGCCTTAAATAGGATATATATTTAATAGCTTATCATAGGAAATCACTGGAACACCCCAAATTGGAGGTATCGACAACCCAAAAGTATTAATAGTCCTGTTGGTAAGGAGAGGTTCACCATTCCTTTGTCAACCATCATTCAATCCTTGTAACCTTCCTTTGTCAACCATGGTTCAATCCTTGTAACGTTGAAGGCCAAGTATTTTGTTGGAGCTTGCAAGTAATAAATTAATGTGGATATTTTATGGCAATGAGGATTGTGGCTTCTGCTTGAGGAACACACCTAATGATCTAACACTAGGCAAAGAATTAGGAATAAAAAAAACAGAGAGAAAGGAAGGAAGTTGGTATACAATAGATCATGTTAAATACCTACCATTCAATATGAAAATATGAATGACTTAAAGGCGTTTGGTATGCTTAAAAATTAATGGGGAATTGAAATGAGAATGGATGATTCTTATTCTTGATGTTTGATTGAGCTAAATTGATGGGAGAATGGGAATGGGATAACACTCTCAATGGGAATCACCCAATCCCCCCTACCCCCTAGGGAATGGATTTTTCATTCCCATAGTAATCAAGCTAAACCATTATTAATTGCTTAAATTAATGAAAATTTACATGTAATATTTATATTTCACAAATGAAACATATAAAATAATAAAAATAATAAAAATTAAAATATTTTAATATTATAAATAATTAAAAATATTATTATAAAATTC
>CANYLF012997084.1:0-21035 GCA_948193215.1 Bocquillonia castaneifolia
CTTCATTGATGGAAATAGGCTTCATGCATTCTAGGATTAATAAACTACTCACTAAACATCATTAATAAGCATAAACAAGGGCAATAAACTAAAAATAGAAGAATATTACCCATTTAATTCCTTGAAGATAGCTCAAGAGTAGAGGATTTGAAGAAGAAAAATATGTAAACTTTGATTGATATCAAGTAATTGTAACAAATACAACCCAAAACTAGATAAATCAAAGAGAAATTTAATAAAACCAAGATTAAACCTAAGATTTTTTTTCTCAAAAACTCTCTATTTTTCTTTCTAATGGCTGCTAGCTCTTGTGTAGTCTATTGATATGTTTTTTTATGGAGGCTAATGAGGAATGAGGGAGTATTTATATTGTTTCCCACAAAAAACCCTTAAAACCCTACTAAATGCGGACAAAACCATTCCAAAGACCAACCAAAATTGCCCAAAATAGAACCAAAAATGCTCTGGAGCGCACTTCAATGATGTAGGCTAGGCAGGCTTGGTCTGGCATGAAAATCTTATTCTGCCTCAGTAATCAAAAAGAGAGGAGCAGACCAGACCTGAACTGGTCCGGCCTGAAATGCTAATTCTGCCTCCTTGTAGATTCAGTAGAAGACCCAACTTTCAAGGGGCATATCTTGGACGTATGAACTCCAAAGTGAGAAATTATTAAGCCTAAAATGGAGTTCAAGATGTCTACTTTAATTTCTATGTTTTGATATTTTTCTGATTCCATCGTTTTCTTGCCCAGAATTCCCTTGACATTTTAGTGCTACATTTGAGACAACTTTCAGAGTGCTCCTTAGTGTGAGGCTTGTATCTCTCTCATCTTAGCACCAAATGGCCTGATTCCAATTGAAAATTGAAGGAGACTCAAAATTCTAGAAGTCTGGAGCTTTTCATCACAAAATTCCTCCCACGTTAGTTGCTCTGAGCTCTCAAAGTTGGCCGATTCGTAAAACCGCTTTCTAGATTCTTAAGGCTCCAAACTTCAAATATTGTCTTTGGCTTCCAAGAATTTATACCTACATCAAATTCACACCAAAACAAGTGTAAATCACCTAAAAAACCATAATAACCATAAAGAAATATGTTTGACACCTATATGGTGCAAATGTAGGCAAAATGCACGATTTATACTCTAAAATTAGGCCAAATTCCCCTAAACCATATGTCTCTCAGCTCTAATAGATATGTGTGTTTCACACACATCAAACTCCCCCAAACTTAGAGTTTTGCTTGTCCTCAAGAAAATAATTAAGCACAAAAGTAGGTATGCATTGATTTCAAAGGTTTAAGGACATAGCTCCATTTAATCCCTAAACACTGTAAAAAGATGTCAATCATAGGTTTAAGAAAAGAATGCACAAATTTAATCAAGTAACCAATGCATCACAAGAGGAATCATGCTCAAGTGTCAAATCACAATTTGTACTCATCAAAGGCTATGCTAAAAAGTTTAACACTTGCACCTTAAAGACTAAAAATCTAACAAGTAAGCATCAATCCTAAGTGGTTTTATCAATGGGTAAACAAGGGAGAATTGCTAGCTCCAATTCTAAATCTAATACTTCCATTAAGCCTTGCATTTGGCTCCCCCATGCCTAGAATGGATCCCCACATCACTTTAGGTTTGAATAATGCCAACTTATTCCATGAATGCAATTGATGCAACTTTTTTTTCTTCTTTTCTTTTGTTATATATATATATATAATTTTCTTTTTCTTGCAATGGTAAATTTTTGCCTTATTTAAAAATAAAATGCAATGTTTACCTATCATTGAAAACCTAGCTTTGTGTGCGCGAGTGTTCACATTTGTGATGCCAACCCCCGGCTTTCCACTAGGGTAAATCAAGGTCACATTTGTGTACTCATAGGTTAGTAAAAACTCACCCATTGGAGTAGATGCAATATGAAGTATGCAATGTAAGAGTACTTAGTACTTTGTTGGCAAATAATTCATTCCGAAGTAGGAGTTTATCCACATGCATAGAAAAGGAGGCAATTACAAATAGAATTTGGCAAAAGATTTAGGATTGGGATAACAATCCTCAATCACTTACCCATTCTTGAAAACCACTTATTTCTCAGACTAATAGTCTTTAGCTTCAAAGTACAATGAGTTAAAAGTTTTAGCATAGACTTAAACTTTCCTCAATTGTAATTTAACACCCAAGGTTCAAACATTAACGCAAACATCATTCATTAAAGGATTAAAATATGCATTCAAATCTTAAAAATTAATTGACCCTTTTAACCAAACATATATACAATTATTTATAAATAGTAGCTGCGATATGGCCAAATAAGTGAAAATTTAGAAAAATTAAGCATTAAATTGAGAAAAACACTAACAAAATGAATTTTATTTATTTAGAGCATAAAACATAAAAGCATGAAAACATAGGATTTAAAGTAAATTAAAGCAAGAAAATGGGAAACTAACCTTGTAGATGATTCAATCACACACACTTTCTTAAATTTGGAGGGGAAAGGTAGCAAGAATAAAGATAACCAAGATAGCAACCAACTAGCTTACCCCCACAAACTTAAAGTAGATAATGTCCTCATTAGCTCAAACGACCCTCAAAGTGATCCATGCATGGCTTTTTTTGTACAAATTCATAAACCAAATATCCTACAAAGCATGAAATGATCAAAATAAGTACTATTGAGACCTATGAATTTCATATACATTCCAAATGCAATAGCATAACTCAATCATGACACATCAATTCAATGAATTTCTTAATGACTAGGTGGGTTGAGTGGGATGGAATTTGGTCGAAAAAGCAATTCATTCTAAGTATGAACCGAAAGTGCACAATATGCTCAAAGTAGCAATGCATAAAAATGTAAGAAGAATTATAATAGATGCTACTTCAACTTGTAAAATAGATGGGAAATGACATGAAACATGAGTAATTGCTCAAGTATGTATCATCATCTAGAAGTGTTAGATTCACCAAAAAGCAAGCAAATTAAAAGAAATTAAAGAAAAGCAAACAAACTACAAACTATTAAAAAGGATATTTAAAAAGGATACTTAAAACTTGGGTAGCTCCCAAGAGTGCTTGTTTAAGGTCACTTAGCTTGACCCGTGTTCCTTTTTAGTTGTTTGGCTCCTCTAAAGGCATCGACATCTAGTTTGGGATGAAAGTGTCTATGGTATAGTGCTTAACTCTTTATCCATTGACCTTAAATCTCTCCCCGTTATTGTTCTCAAGTTTAATAGCTCCATGTGGAAAGACATTGGTCACTTTGAAGGGCCAGGACCACCTTGACTTTAACTTTCCCGGGAAGAGCTTGAGTCTTGAATTGAAAAGTAACACAATGTCACCAAACACAAAGCTCCTCCTTAAGATGTGCTTGTCATGCCATCTCTTTGCCTTTTCCTTGTGTATTCTTACATTTTCATAGGCATTCATTCAGAGTTCATCCAAGGCATTCAAATCATGCAACCTTTTCTCACCATTTTGCTTCAAATCAAAGTTCAACTTCTTGATTGCCCAATGAGCCTCGTGTTTAAGTTCCACTGGCAAGTGACAAGACTTTCCAAAGATAAGTTTGAAAGGAGTAGTACCTATGGAAGTCTTGAAGGTGGTTCTATATGCCCATAGAGCATCATCAAGCTTGTTCACCCAATCTTTTCTTGCTTTCCCCACAGTCTTCTTCAAGATAAGCTTTAATTCTCTATTTGCCAACTCCACTTGGCCACTAGTTTGAGAGTGGTATGGAGTGGCAACCCTATGAGTAATACCATATTTCTTCAAAAGGGTGACAATCACATTGTTACAAAAGTGTGTGCCTCCATCAGAAATTAGGGCTCTTGGAGTACCAAAATGTGTGAAGATGTGCTTCTTAAGGAACTTTTTCACCACCATTGCATCATTTACAGGAGAGGCTATTGCTTCTACCCACTTGTTCATGTAATCAACATAAACAAGGATGTACTTGTTGCATAAGAACTAGGAAAGGGCCCCATGAAGTCAATCCCCTAAACATCAAACACTTCCACTTCAAGAATTGGGTTTTGGGGCATCCCACTCCTCCTCCCATTGTTACCCACTCTTTGACATGCATCATAAAAAGTCACATAGTCCTTAGCATCCTTGACGAGAGTTGGCCAATAAAAGCCACATTGAAGCACTTTGTTAGTGGTTTTGATTATCCCAAAATGGCCTCCACATGGTGAAGAGTGGCAATGGTATAGCACATCATGGATCTCATCTTTGAGAATACATCTCCTCACTATATCATCGGGACAAGTCTTGAAGAGCAAAGGTTCATCCTAATAATAACTCTTCACTTCTCTTAAGAACCTCTTTCTTTGGTTGTAATTGATCTCCGTAGGAAGAACACCACAAGCTAGATAGTTCACAATGTCCGCATACCAAGGCTTTAGTGTAGAAGGCTCTTAAGCAAGGAACAAGAACTCCCCTGGAAGATCATCATTAATTGGAGGCTCCTTGGAAAGTAAGTCATCCATTCCCTCAATTCTTGACAAGTGGTCCGCCACCGCATTCTCCACACCCTTCTTGTCTTTGATTTCAATGTCAAACTCTTGGAGAAAAAGTACCCACTAAATTACTCTTGCCTTGGCATCCTTCTTGGTCATTAGATACTTGATTGTTGAATGGTCGGTGAAGACAATGACTTTAGACCCCGCCAAGTACGACCGAAACTTGTCTAAGGCATAGACCGCCACAAGGAACTCCTTCTTAGTTGTGGTGTAGTTGGCTTGTGCTTCATCAAGAAGTCTACTAGCATAGTAGATCACATATGGCTTGCCTTCCTTCCTTTGCCCAAGAACCGCTCCTATGGCAAAATCACTTGCATTGGTCATGATCTCAAATGGAAGGCTCCAATCCAGTGGTTGCACTATGGGTACGGACACAAGTGCTCACTTAATCCTATAAAAGACATTCATACACTCATTATCAAATAAGAAATCAACATCTTTAGAAAGTTAATTGCATAAAGGTTTAGAAATTTTAGAGAAATCCTTTATAAACCGCTAGTAGAAACCAGCATGTCCCAAGAAACTCCCAATGCCTTTAACATTTGTTGGAGGAGGCATTTTCTTTATAACTTCAACCTTGGCCTTGTCAACTTCTATTTCCCTTTCTGAGATAACATGCTTAAGGACAACACTTTTGGTGACCATAAAATGGCACTTTTCCCAATTCAAGACCAAGTTAGTCTCTTCACACCTCTTTAGCACTTTCACAAGGTTAGCTAAAAACTCATCAAAAGAAGAATCGTAAACTGAAAAGTCATCCATAAAAACCTCAACACAATTTTTAATATAATCACCAAAAATGGATGTCATGCATCTTTGGAAGGTAGCGAGTACATTACACAACCCAAATGGCATGCGTCTAAATGCATAAGTACCATATGGAAAAGTAAAAGTAGTCTTCTCTTGGTCATCGGGATGAATTGGAAACCCGAATAACCATCGAGATAGCAAAAATACTTGTGCTTGGCCAACCTTTCAAGAACTTGATCAATAAATGGCAAAGGGAAATGGTCTTTTCTTGTGTTATGGTTCAACTTCCTATAATCTATGCACATACGCCAACCGGTAACTAGCCTAGTAGGTAAGGTCTAACCTTTATCAATTTCTACAACCGTTACCCCTCCCTTTTTAGGCACAACTTAAACCGGACTCACCCATTTACTATCAAAAATTGAATAGATGATTCCCACATCAAGAAGCATAAGAACTTCCTTCTTAACAACCTCCCTCATGTTCGGGTTCAACCTCCTTTGATGCTCAATTGATAGTTTGAAACCATCATTCATGGGAATGCGATGCATGCAGAATAACGGATGTATGCCTTTATTATCATCAATAGTGTATCCTAATGACTTTCTAAATGGTGCAAGTTCATGCTTCAAAATATCCAATTCATCAAATGGCAACTCATTATTCACAATGAAAGGGAAATTAGAGTTAGGGTTAAGAAATTCATACCTCAATTATTGGGGGAGTGGTTTTAGAGTTACTTTAGGGGCTTCATAGTTGTCTTTATCTTTGAGATCCTCATCCCTCCTTAAAGTTCAAAAGTGGGCACAAACTTCCTTAGGTAGGGTGGATTGGCCTCCATGTGATTCACAAAGCAAAGAGCTCCTTTGGTCAAGTGCTCTTCATCAACTTGCAAACACTCCTCTAGTGGATCTTTAGGATTCCTCTTTTCCCAAACCTCTTAAACAAGCTCATCAATAACATCCACTCTAAAGCATTCCCCCATCTCATTCACACTTGGTTGCTTATCAATGCCATCCAAAGTGAACTTTACCACTTTATCTTCTACCTTGAAAGTAAGCTTGCCAAGCTTCACATCTATAATGGCTCCAACTGTAGTAAGAAATGGCCTCCTAAGAATAATTGGAATGTGTTTGTCCTCTTCCATGTCCAATACTATAAAATCAACCGGGATAAAAAATTTTCAACTTTGATGGGGACATTCTCAAGGATGCCCAAGGGATATGTCACCGATCTATCCACCAATTATAGAGAGATGGTGGTTGCCTTCAATTCACCCATGTTCAACTTTTGGCTCACCGATAGGGGCATCAAACTCACACTAGCTCCCAAGTCACAAAGAGCCTTGTCAAAAGTAAGCCATCAAGAAAGCCTTGAAAGAAAGGGATGAAGAATGGGAAACTAGTAGCGATGATGAGGGTGAGAAAAATACTAATAATGAAGCCCTTGAAGCTCTTACTAAGAAGATGGTAAGGGAAAAGAATCAAGACTTTGACTTTTATAACCTGGGTCTCTATGGCATAACCGGACTCCCTCCTAAGTTCAGGATGCCTGATGTTGCTAAGTTCAATGGGTTGGGTGATCCTAAGCTGCATTTGAAGCAATATATCACAATCATGTCAGCCACCACTCTCAATGCCGAGCAGAAATTGGGTTTGTTCCCTTTGACTTTGGAAGGTGTAGCTTCTAACTGGTATCATGCTTTGCCAACTAGCACTAAATGTGACTGGAAGACTCTTAATGAAGCTTTTAGGGGTCAGTTCTCCTACAATGCTGCCCTGGAAGTTTCCTTGAGGGACTTAGAGATGACTAAGCAGAAAGATGGTGAGACATTTTCTGAGTTCTTGATCAGATGGAGAAACAAGGCTGCCTTGATGCCCAATAAGCCTTTAGAAAGGGATTAGGTCAGAATTATTGCTAGGAATGTGCATTCTACATGGGTTGAGAAGCTTCAATTGATGAATCAAAGGAATTTTGTAGAGCTCTATGATGACGGACTCCAGGTTGAAGAGATTGAGTCTGAAAAGAAGAAGACTACCAAGGCTAGCTCAAGCTGTGCTCATACATAATCTACTAAGGTTGTGGAAGTCAATGCAATTAAAACCAACCACAGATTTTCCAATTTCAACAAACCCTTGTCCAAAGTCTTTGAACGACTTAAAAGGGAAGGCTTGCTAAAATCCAAACCAGCCAGAAACCCATTAAACACTAGCTCACCCCTATATAACCCAAACACCTTTTACCGCTTTCACCAGGTACAAGGCCACTCAACTGATAACTGCATTAAGCTCAAACACTCTATTCAAGACCTCATAGATGAAGAGAAAGTCATGGACCCCGATTCTAAGAAACCAAGCACTAGAAATAACCCATTGCCTACCTATAACAATGTTCCTCCACCATTGAATCAGGTGTGACTGAAGATGAAGTATGGGCCTCTTTCACTGATGAAGATTTAGATAAAGTATGGGGTTCTTTCGATTATGATTCAGTTGAAGAAGAGGAAGCTCTCAAGAAGGCATGGGATTCCTTTCAAGATGTGCATGATGTACCTGAATAGAAACAAGAGTATGTGGAGGATTTCTTGGGCCAACCTTCAGTCAAGTTTGACTTTAAAGTCTTGTACCCAAAGCATCCACCACCTATAGTTCCTCTTGGTTAGATTGAACCAACCTGGGGTCCAGAGTTTGACGTCTATAACAAAGACACGACGTGGCCTAAGAATTAGGGTGAGCATATGAAGGATTGGGACAGAGCTGATGTTTGGCAAAAGTTCCAGGACAGGAAAGATGTGCCAACTAGTATTGAGCAGGATATTCATGCCTTATGTTATGAGATTGACAAGAAAATCCCATTCCCAAGGGATAAGGTTAATTCCTATGTTATCCAGACTAGGAAAGATGGGAAGATAAAAGATTGCTTTAAGTTTGACGCTTGGTATAGGTCATATGAAGACGAACTTGAAATCGATAATGTGATGTAAATTATCGATTCTGAACCCGCTTTGGTTACTAAAAGTGGGAGAGATTTTCAAAGGAAGGATTTGGGTAAGCAAAAGGAGGTTGACAAGGATCCTAAGAAAGGGGTGATAGAGGAAAGTGCCTCGACTGATATTGTAACTGAGCAGCTCAAGAAAACCAAGACTAATGCAAGCATATGGGGCTTACTTCTTTCCTTTGAGTCTCATAGGCAGGCATTAGTTAAGGCTTTACCTCAGATACCAGTTCTTGAGACCACTCCTCCAGATGAAGTGATAAGACTCATGACCGAAAAGAAAAAGGGGAGATAACTTTCTCTGATGAAGAATTACCTTTAGAAGGAAGGGATCACAACAAAGCCTTGTTCATTGCAGCCGAAGTGAATGGGAAAAGAACTTCTTGTGTCATGGTTGATGATAGTTCATCCATTAATGTCTGCCCCTCTAAGCTTCTTTCTAAGATGGGGATAGCTAGAGAAGATTTGAAGCCATCATACTTGGTTATCCGGGCTTATGATGACTCCAAAAGGGCGGTTGAAGGCACATTTACTGCAAAGGTTAAAACTGGTCCTATTGTTTCAGAAGTTGAGTTCACTGTGCTAGACATTCTAATGACCTTTGCTATCCTTCTTGGTTGATCTTGGCTCCATGCTTTGGGAGGGGTACCATCCACGATTCATCAAAAGATCAAGTTTCCTTACCAGGATGAAATCTTGACTATTTCGGCTGAACCTGCCACCTCAATCGCGGTGCTGAAAGCTACTGCCCAAGGAATCCTTGCACCTATGGGCTTCCAGATTATGGGTATCTTTGATGAACTAGGAAACCCTACGATTAACCAAATGATGAAGAAGATGGATTACTTGCTTACATTGAGGTTGGGGAAGAACCAACATAGTATCACGCAGCTACCAGACTTAAAAATGCAAATAACTAAGGAAGGCTTGGGTTATAAGGGAGAGAAGATGGCTAAAGACGGCAAGACTCTTGAAGATTTCTTCATTCCAAAGAGTGGTACTAACTATCCTGGGAAGGTTGAACCTGTGGATGTTGGGAAGATTTAGATGCCTAGTTTTGAGATCTTTAAAGACTTGCTGGATGTGCATGCTGTGGAGAAGATGCTGCTTGAGAGAATCCAGGATATGAAGATAGAAGAGCTGATTGACCCCAAGGATGCTGCTGTAATCTCTGAGTTAGATGAGTTCATAGAGAGCTCTTTAGTTGATTTGTTTTATGAAATTGCTGAAATTGATGTAATAACGTCTGATTTGTTTAAGGACGATTCTGTTTTTCTTTCTAAGGTCAATGATATGAACACCAATTTTGCTTACTTGTGTGATGTTTTACCTGATGGCACTGTGCATTGCATAAATCATACCATAAGCATTTTTGACATTAATTCTGTGCAAACACATTCTATTAATATTGGCACAAAAGAACAACCAAAGGAAATAACTCTTACATTTGATATTAATGCTAATGAGAGAGAACAATTCGAAAAAAATATTAAATAAAAGAAAAGGTGTATTTGCATGGGCCTATGATGACATGCCAGGTAATGATAGGACGATTACCGAACATCGTATCCCCATAGATCCCACTAAGAAACCAGTCAAGCAGAAGCTTCGAAGACTTAGACCATAATGGGCCAAGCTAATTAAAGAGGAAGTTGAAAAGCAAATCAAGGCAAGATTCTTGGAAGTCGTCACTTACCCATAATGGTTGGCCAACATAGTTCCAGTCGCCAAGAAGGATGGAAGGGTCAGGATGTGTGTAGACTACAGGGATCTGAACAAAGCATCACCAAAGGATGATTTTCCCTTACCTCATATTGATATTCTGATTGATAGTGCAGCCGCAAGCGCCATGTATTCCTTTATGGATGGTTTTGTTGGCTACAACTAGATAATGATGGCACTCGTAGACAAGATTAAGACAGCTTTCATCACAGAGTGGGGTGTTTACTACTGCAAGGTCATGCCTTTTGGACTCAAGAATGTGGGGGCAACCTACCAAAGGATGGCCACTACTTTATTCCACGATATGATGAACAAGGAGATCGAGGTTTATGTAGATGACATGATGGTTAAGTCTTTAACTAGGGAAGATCACTTTGAAGCTTTATACCGATTCCTAGCATGAGTTGAAAAGTATAACCTCAGGCTTAACCCTAAGAAATGTATCTTTGGAGTAACATCTGAAAAGGTCCTGGGACACATTGTAAGTCTGAAAGGTATTGAGGTAGATCCAGACAAGGTAAAAGCCATTCAAGAAATGCCATTTCCAAAGACTGAGAAGGAAGTCAGGGGATTCCTGGGGAAGATTCAATACATCACAAGATTCATCTCCAAATTAACTATGATCTGTGAGCCCATTTTTAAGCTACTCAGAAAGGATCAGAAGAGTGAATGGGATGAACAATGTCAGAAAGCATTTAACACGATCAAGTATTATTTAATGAATCCACCTGTCCTTCAACCTCCCAGGGCAGGGAGACCATTGATATTGTACTTAGCCTTGGAAGATGATGCTATAGGAGCGATGGTTGCCCAAGAAAATGAGGATGGATTAGAACATGCTATCTACTACCTTAGTAGGAAGCTATTATCCTATGAAGTGAAATATGACCTTGTTCATAAGACTTGCTTGGCAGTAATATGAACAACATGGAAGCTAAGGCACTATTATCAGTCCTATCAAGTTCAAGCTGTGGCAAAAGTTGACCCTCTACGTTACCTGTATGAAGCGCCAGTCTTAATAGGGAAACTTGCTAAGTGGTTGGTATTGCTGACTGAGTTTGACATACAATGCCTGGCCAAGAAGACTATCATGGGGAGAGTAGTAGCAGAATTTCTAGCTCTTAATCCATTAGAAGGGCAAGAAACATGGGAGTATGAGTTCCCAGATGAGTCACTTAATCTGATAGAGGCAGACGGATGGAAGCTATACTTTGACGGAGCAGTGAACCATAAAGGAGCTGGAATGGGGGCAATCCTAATCACGCTTGAAGGAGAAAATATTCCTTTAGCTAAGAAGTTAGATTTCAAAGTCATTAATAACATGGCTGAATATGAAGTATGTGTCTTTGGGATAGAAGCAGCCAATATAGCAGGAGTCAAGAACCTCATGATTTATGGAGATTCGATGCACATCATTAATCAAGCTTTGAAAAACTGGGAAGTAAAAGATGAGAAACTGAAGCCTTATGCAGAGTACATTCATATGCTCACCATGAGTATTTTGAATTGTACATTTACCACGGGAGGAGAATCAAATGGCAGACGCATTAGCAACTTTGGCATCCATGTGGGAAAATCTTAGTGATGTGGTTATGAAACCTCTAGTGATGTGTAGAGCCAGAATCCCATGCTACCAAGGTGAACAGGTAATGATTGTGAATGGACCTAGGGAGAAGCCATGGTTCTATGAAATTCTGAAATTTCTAGAGAAAAGGGAATATCCAGAAGCAGCTAATGAGAAGCAGAAACATGCCTTAAGGATCACTTCAAGAAGATACACTTACCATGAGGGGATACTTTACAGAAGGGCTTTGAATGGAATACTACTCCGATGTCTGGACCAATATGAAGCGGAAGAAGTCATGAGGGAGCTTCACGCAGGAGTGTGTGGACCCTATATGAGCGGACATACCTTAGCAAAGAAGGTAGTCTGGCAAGGATTCCACTAGGATAAAATGGATAGAGATTGTATCAACCTGGTCAGAAAAGTGCCATGAGTGTCAGTTACACAGGAATAAGATACATTTGCCACTAATCGAGCTTCACAATTTAACATCTCCTTGGCTATTCTTAGCTTGGGGGATAGACATCATTGGAGAGATAAGGCCGACAGCTTCTAATGGTCATAAGTACATTGTGGTAGCTATTGAATACTTTTCGAGGTATGTGGAAGCCATCTCACTACCAACAGTCACAGCAAAGGGTCTAGCTGAGTTTATCAATAAGAAGCTCATCAACCGGTTTGGAAAATTGCACCATATCATTTCAGACAATGGTGTGCAATTCCAGGGAGAAACTGCAGATCTGCTAGAAAAGGAAAGGATTGAGCATCACAAGTCCTCGCCTTGGAGGCCACAAGCTAACGGGGCAGTTGAAGCAGCTAACAAGACTATTAAGAAGATCCTGGCCAAAATGGTGAAGACCTACAAGGATTGGGTAGATAAACTACCTTTTGTAATCATGGGTTACAACACGATCATACGAAGTGCAACTGGGGAAACACCATATTCATTGGTGTATGGAGGTGAAGCAGTAATGACAATTGAATCTCAAGTTCGATCACTAAGAGTGGTCCTAGAAGCTCAAATTTCTGAGGCACAATGGGCTGAAGCAAGGTATAAGCAGCTGTTGTCTTTTGAGGAAAGGAGGAAGAAAGCTCTCCATCATACGCAAGTGTATCAGCAGAGAATAGCAAAGGCCTTCAACAAGGGAATCAGAGTCAGGCCAATCAAAGAAGGAGATTGGGTGTTGAAGTAGGTTAGGCCCATTGCATTTGATCCTCGAGGGAAGTTCAAGCCCAATTGGGAGAGTCCGTATCTGGTCAAGAAGATCATGTTTAAGGGAGCTATGAAGATTTCAGATCTAGAAGGGAATGAGTTCGAGTAAAACATGGATAGTCTTAAGAAATACTACCTTTAGAAAAATATGTGAAAATAATGAATCCCGATGAGTTGAAAACCCATTTGGGCAGCTCAAGCAAAATAAGGGAGCCCGCTAGAGTGAAAACCTTGCAAAAAGACATTCTAGGAAAAAATTAGGGCAAAAAGGCCTGCTAGGGTGAAAACCTCTCAAAGAGGCAGTCTAGGCAAAAATTAAGGCAATGTGAGAAGAAAGTAAGGAAGCAGTAATATCAAGTGTAAAAGTTAAAGTACACTTATTATGCTATTGTTAATAAAATGAACCTTTTGCAAAAAAAAAAAAAAGTGTCAAACTTTCTTATAGTACTTGATTATGTGTCTGCATAACTAAAAAGCTAAAACATTGCATGAATAAATGAAATGGTTATGAGACCTAATTCTTCTTGTGTTTCTTTAGCCACTTGAAATTATCAAAGCTTGCATTCATTTCCTTCCGTGCATCCTTTCTTGCTCTTTTTGCATTATTTCTATTGCTTGTAGCATACAATTCAGCGCCTTTGCCTTCATCATCAGACAACTCAACCTGTAAATAAATCCATGTCGTGAGATCCATATTTGCAATAATATGAACAAGTTAATAGTAGCACTTACCAGATCAACCCAAGCCCTGTATTTATGATCAGTAGTTAATCCTTAGGTAAAGCTCAGATTCCTTGCAAAAGATCTGTTAACCCAGCGAGAACGGATTTCCTTTAAGAAGAATGGGGTAACAGCATAAGAAGTGAAAGATAGAACGGGATGTAATACTCCTTAAGCCCTGCCATACTGCCTATAGACTCTAGATGGGGTGTAAAAGGTGACAGTACCGAAACTGGCAATTTGCGCATAATTTTCTATCATAGAAGTAGTGACGAAGCTCAATCTCCACCATAGACAATGCCAGCAGATCAACTCCTTATTCCTGGACAGGAAAAAGTTGGTCCAACCTCCAAAAACCTCTAATGCAGCACGTTCAGCCTTGGATAGCACATGTCCTCTAGATTAAAACTGTCGAGGCCTGTAAGTTATAGGGTTTGCTGGGGGCATAAATATGCCTAGCTTTTCCTTCAACCAGATCTAGTTAAAGATTTACTGGAATGAATTAGTCAAGATCAATAGAAGAGAACATGGAAGCAAGATAAGGATTGCATACCTGGAGAAGTAAAGGGCTGCCTCGGAGGTGTTGAGTATGCTTGATAGAATCTAAGCCGACAATGGTTTCAGCCAAGATGATAGGGAAGGGGTTATAACGACTCTCAACCTATTCTAAGACATGGGCAATCTAAAAGTTACCTCTGCCTTCAGTAGAAACCAGTAAGAATTGGACATAAAGACAGAAGCTAGCGAGCCTTTGCCAAGATCTACTATTCCTTAGCTTAAAACTTCCCAATTCTAACAGGGGTTGAGTCAGGAGAGATTGACCTCGTTCCATGGAAGTATCTAGCCTAGGGTTATTCCAAAGAAACCAGCTAGAGATTCTGGAGTTTGATTATAAGCAGAAGGCAATGCTAGAGGAGTGTTAGAGTGGTGTAGCTTATTAAGAAAGCCTTCAAATTCTTCAAACAGGGGGCATAGCTCAACTCCATTGAAGTGAAAGACATGATGTTTGATACTCCAGCATTCTGAAGTTGCATGAAGGAGTTTGATGTTGAATAGGAAATTTAGGAAAGCTCTGAACTCTGCTAGGTGTTATTGGTCTAAGGAATTCCAGGTTTCTGTTTCCATGCTTCCTATATGCTTTCTAAGAGTGTTTGTAGACTTTCGAAACATGTTTGCAATTCAGGAAAACTTCTAGAGAGTTTGTTTGATCTTTTCTAATGACTCAAAACTACCTTAGAAGGTTCTATATATAACTCACGGAGTCTAGGCAAGTCCTGGTTTGAAAAGGAGTCAAAATAGAGTGAAAAATTACAGAGAAAAGCCCAAGGATGAAGGAGCGGCCTTATGGACCAAAGCCAGTTGAAGAGTGGCGTTACCACTAAACGCCTGTCCCTTAATGGTGTTGGTGGCAAACGCCACTCCCCTGAGTGGCGTTGGGCCCAGGTTTGATTCCTTTCGGTGATTCAATGATCGATGCAGATTTTTGGAGTTCTAGGAGGATTCCATGCACAACATTTCATACATACATGATTAGAAATCATAAGAAAGACATACATGCATACATAAATCTACAAAATCATGTACATAATAGATATATTAACTAGAAAATTTGCATGCATTCACTAATAGCAGTGTAAGAAACATACATACATGCACATATAATGTTTAACAATCGTGTATACACTCGCATATGTGTACAATGTGTATAAAGTATAGGTACATATCAAGAAAGACAAGTTCAAAAATAGAAACAAAGACATTCACTCGTCCTCCTCTTCTTCCTAAGACTCCTTAGAGTCCTCCTCATCACCACCGGCTGGCTGACTCTCAGTCTCACCACCAGCACGCTGTTCACCAATCTGAGCCCCACCAGCTCCTTCAGCTAGAATATCCAATGCCGCAAGCTGAGCCTTTAACTCAGCAACCATTCTGCAAGAAAAGCTGTGGGCCTGCCTCAATAAATCACAAGTCTCCACCAGATGTGCCTTGCTAGCCTGAAAGTTTGATGATAGCAATGAAACCTCATCAATAGGAACTTGGGTAAATAAAAGTTAGGATCCGGATGCAAGAATAAATTAAAGAAATAATATCAAGATAGCTTACATGAGTACATGCATCTATATAAGAAATGGAAGAATCAGTTGCAGGACGGAAAGCATGCACAACTAGGCCAGTAAGAGTCCTATGATGAACTGAAAATCTAGGGTACTCAGTGATATGGCCTGGCACTATGTCTCCTTAACTACTGGATGCATAGTGCAATGAAGGAGGACTAGCAGCCTCTAAAATCAGCATAGCTCTTCTAGTGGACGCACAGGTCCTCCTACTCGGCCCGGGGGCAACAACTGGCCCAGGACTAGGGGCATAATCATCGTCATCATCTGAACCTCTAGAATCTCCATCATCCTCATCAGAACTGGAGAAGGTCACAATACCCATCGATATCTAAAAAGAGAAAGTGATTGTGAGTCATGTAACCAAGACGTACAGTTATCAAAAAAAGTAAAGAAAAGATGGCATTTTATCTTAGTAAGAATCCTAGGTGACAAAGGTAAAGTCGGGAGTCACCTCAAACGCAAGAAAAAAGTGTAATCCTTAGAGCAAGAAAGAAAGGATGTATACTCAAAGCCATCAAGAGCTCCAGCTAAAATGTGGTTTGTCAGCTCATGTCCCTAGAATATGTCAATAGGAGGATCGCGAGGCCTTCAGTGAAAGCCGGTCATATACTGGAGTTAAGTCCTCTCTCCCAGGAACCACATCCTAACTCATGGATCCTCGAGAAGAATCCTCAAGTCATCCTTAGGCAAGGACACAAAGACATAAGGCGGCAATCCCTCCATTTGGCCCATCAATCTCCTGTCAAGCTGAAAAAGAAAGAGTTAAGTTAAGTATTTTGAACTCATGTCAATTGCTTTGAACTAACAAATTTGCTTTTATGTGTTTTACCCTAGAAGCAGTCAGTGATTTAAGGTACACGCGATGACCATTGACGTCAGCAGCATGAATGCATAGTCACTGTAAACCCCAGCGTCTAAGGACAAGGAATGTATATCTGCACTCTAGTGGGAAGAACTGGAAAATAAAGACCAACTCAATAGCCCAGACCTACAAAAGAAGAGTCAAAAGAGTACAAAGCAAGTAAAGCGATCAAAGGAAAGCAAGAGGCAAAGTAACTCACATGAGTGGCATGCCAGAAGCGGCAGAACTTCACAGCACCACGAGAAACCCTATCCATGCAAAGGTACAGATAGGCCAAAGCAGGGGAGCCCCAGTCATACCCGCTCATCTGACCAAAATACCTGAGAATAAGGATGAAGTGTAAGCCGATGGTAGAGTTCGTGTCGCAAAAGATAGTGCTACCCAATAGGTACAGAATGAAGACACGGGCCATCTAATCAAATGTCCAGTCAAACTCCGGCCTATAACTCGAGAGGTGTCTAGCTAATGCATCAACATAGAGCTTCTTGGAGCTCTTCTGCCTAGGAACCATGCCTAACATCCAAAAGATGTGCTCATTCTAAACATCACGATGGACAGAGTATATCCCTACATCCCAAAAAATCCAACATTCATTCGTGCATAATTGTATTTATTCATTCACTTATATCCATAATCATTCATTCATATTCATTGCTAAATTGTTTCATTTATTATTCATGCATTATTCATACATTCTTCTAACATCACTTTAACATCATTTATACATCATTATTCATTTAACATCATTTTCATCACATATTATCTTCATTTGTCCATAAAATGTGTAAATCATGTCTGAAACATTCATAACTTGCATATATCAGTCTATTTTTGCACGTTAAATCATCAAAACATGCATCGGAGGACTGCTCAAAGTTAAAAACCACTACCGGGACTAGGACTAGGCTCAACGCCAGTCCCAGTAATGGCGTTGCCATCAACGCCGGTCATATGACGGGCATTGCCGGTAACGTCACTCGTGGTAGTGGCTTTGGGCCCAGGCCAGTCCGATTGGCTGCCAATTCAGGTTTGTTTTGCAGATTTCTGACAAATTTCACAATGCCCGGTCAAAATTTAATCAAATTGAGGTGTTTGGACACTTACCCGGTCTCCAATTGAGCTACAGAGCTTGAATTTACTATTTGACATTGGAAAAATCCTTCCTCCTCTCTGAATTCCGCATGAATCAGCTTTTAATACTTCTTCTCTAACCCAGAAGAGACTAATCGGGTTCCACATGGGTTCTAAGTCTGGATTATCTGCCATTTTGCTTTTTGTTTGAAGAGATTTGGTTAAGATTGAAGAAATGAGAGGAAAATGAAGTTTGGGTAAAATTTTGAATTCTTTTGCCAAAAAATAGAGCTGCTTGGCACATATATATGCCAATTTGGTAAATTATTATTTTGGTCCCTGAAGAAAATTTTCAAAGAAGGACAGAAGTTTTGTTTCAAATAGGTCCTAGAACAAAATTAAGGCCAAAAGAGGCCAATTTGGGTCCAATTGGGGGCAAATTTCAGAGTATTAGTAAGAATAGCAATCAATTACAGTCAGAATGACAGACATTACAGAAAATATTTTTTTTTAGAAATCTCTTCTCTTATTTCAAATTCATAAAATATTTGGAGTAAGCACAGGCATATAAATGATAATTTTATGTCTGAAAGATAAAATTTCCCTAGTAGGAGTAATCCTAGAGATATTGTGAGGAAGTTTTCTTTTAGGATTCTCTAGAATTAAAGATTTCCCCAGTAGAGTTATCAAGCACAATTATCAAATGAGTTTGTATTCCCCAATGGAGTTATTCTAGAATAACTTTATGGAGTCATTCTGGCAAAAGAAGAAATATCCCCAGTGGTAGTCCATAAAAGACAGAGTATTTCATAGAATCCAAGTCTTAGCAAGTAAACATTCCCTGGTGGAACAACCAGGATAGTACTCCTGCATTTCAACTTTTTTGAGCCAGGATAGTATTCCTGCATCTGGATAGTATTCCAACCCTTAAGCTGGGATAGTATTCTTGCATCTAGATAGTATTCCAACTCTCATGCCAAGATAATATTCTTGCACTTGGATAGTATTCCAATTCTTCACATGGATAATATTCTTCAATCTCATATTCTCCCATGGAGTTGGTCAAGGGAGCTAAGGTCTGAGAACAAAATCCAAAACCCTGAGAGTCTAATCAGGTAAATCCCTATGGAGTTAAGCCAAGGTAGCTGACGTCTAAAGTTAAGCTTCGCACACCAAAGTCGAGGTATGTAATTCTTTCCAAAATTATGTGTTTTTGCTTTGTCATCATTTTCCATATTATTGGATAATGCTACAAACCTCCAACAAAGCGAGGACAAACTGTTAACACCTAATTTTTGTTGTTGTAATACGGAAGCGGCTCGAATGCCCAGCGATGATCATTCATATTTTAAATAGCATGAATTGAGTTGACATTTACTTTTAAGAGATCGTATAAATTCCATTTGAGTGTTTTCTAAGTTTGCATAATAAGTTTTTCTCCAAAATCCGGTTTTGAGCATAAACGATGCATTTTTCAGATGATTTTCATCATAACGTTTGCTATGAGTGTCCAAATGACTTGAAATTTTGATGGTTGGTAGTTGAGACCATTACGCACGTTTTCTCAGTTTCAAGTTTTTGCAAAATCGGACATTTGAAGGCCCAAAAGGGCCCAACGCCACTCTTCCAAGTGGAGTTAGGCCCAACGCCACTCATGAGACTGGCGTTGGGCTCAATGCCACAAGGAAGACTGGCGTTGGGCCCCCAATGCCAGTTAGATGATCTCAGCTGTAAAAAGCCCGTTTTTAGGCGATTTCGGCCCGGAATGGCCCATACGAATTGTACACACGTCCTAAAGCTCTTGAGGGCTATTTTTATCCAAAATATCCTTTGCTTTGAGCTTAAGTCATTGAGTTTCAATAGGAAACTGATTATGATAAACCTAGCTTAAGTTTTAAGCTAAATAGAGTATAAATAGACGTCTAAAACTAGGTTTTTGGGCGAGGTAGGCAATGCACACGAATTTAGGGTTTGATTTCTGATATCAACACTCAAAACTCATTCATATCTAAGAAACACTTGATTCTACAATCACTTTTTCCACAAAAACAAGCAAACAAATCTCTTTGAAGCTTGCATCCTTTCCATTCAAAGGTGTTTTTGGAGTTTCTAATCTATTGAAGTGCTATTCCAGTCGCTCTTAATCACTAAAAAGCAATCAAGAAGTCACTCAAATGAGATTCAAGGGTTATCAAGCGCTTCTAGGTGATTACTTGAAAGGTAAGTCACCTTATTTCTTTTTTTTTTCTTTGTATTTTCACTATTTTCATGATTTGCATGTCATGATTCTTTGTTTTTGTTTGTCATGTTCCTGTAATCTTTTGTTTTGCTTGTTTTAACGATGTTTTTATATGTTGGTTTGATTTAAATGCCATGTTTATACTTCATAATTGCTTAAAGTTGCATCTTTTTGCATGTTTATGTGTTTGTATGTTCAGATCTGATATGTTTGATGTTATTTAAATGTTTTCCATGCATAAAAATCTATTCTTTCTATGTTTTATGATGTAAAAATCATTTCTTTTGCATAAAGGTTTTTTCTTTTGCATGAAAGTCATGTTTTTTTTTTTTAGTTTTAATGCATAAAGGTGGCATCTTTTTGTGTTTTAAGGTATAAAGTTGTTGTCTTTGCATGTTTTAATGATAAATTTTGCTTATTAACATTTAAAATCATGTTGTTTTAATGTTTTGTGAATAAAGTTTACATCTTTTGTATGTTTTATGTTTAAAGATGAATCTTTTAATATCTTGCATGTAAAAGTTATATCTTTTTGCGTTTTATGCATGCCATGATTAGATCTAGGTTATTTTGCTATGTTTCATGCATTATAACATGTTTTGTTGATTGTTTTATGCATTTTTGTTTTTGTACGTGTGTTTTTTTGGGCTTGGTAAACCCGAAAACTTCATTTTTTTATCAAAACGCATTTTTTGTTTGCTATCTGGTAACCAACGCCACAAGCAGGAGTGGCATTGGGCCCAAACGCCTATGGGCAAGTGGCGTTGGGTCTAAATGCTAGTCTCCTGAGTAGCGTTGGCCCCTTTTGTTATTTCTTTGGTAATGTTTTACTGGGATTGCTTGCGTACAGTAGCTTTCACGTGGAATGTAGCGATGAGGTAAGCTTCTGAACTTTCTTTGGTAATTATTTAGTTGTTTTATTGCATGAAATTGATTAATTAATGACTTTGGTAATCGTTTTAGGCCTAAAATGGTAGAAACCCTAGGTTGTGTTATTGTGTTAGTTGTTATGTGTTCCTTATCATTTTTTACATGTAAATTAACCCTAATTAATGGTTGGTAATCATTAAAATTAACTCTTGTTTGTCATTAGAAACTCACTCTTGCATGTTTATATATAAATGGTAGGTTATAATTGTTATATGTGTTTATTGCTTTGTTAGAAGGAATGAAGGTTGGTATAATACTAAGAGTATTGGGTAAAGAATCACGCTCTGGAATTGATAAGTTCAAACCTGGAATCTCTAGGGTCAATGCAC